>BPLR01004087.1:0-74685 GCA_021605095.1 Caerostris extrusa | reverse complement strand
AAATATTTTAGTTTGGTGTAATTTCATTTATATTTATATACATCTTTATATTTAATTTTCTGTGTTATATATTTTTTTACAACGTGCGTTTAGTGTTATTATTATTATAATTATCTGTTTGTATAGGAATAATAGTCAACACAAAAATAATCACTCATTATTTCAATTTTCACTCAAAAAATGTCCACCTATAGTGGGTCTAAATCTAATATGGAGATATATAATTTTATATATGGTCCGCGGAGATGCACTTCAAGTGGCCAACGGCACATCTCATTTGGGTTGGCCACCCCTGGGCCAAACGATTAAAATGAGATTACAATTTTTACACTGATATATTCTAAAAGTATAAATATGGAAAAGGAAGATGGAAATGTGGGAAAAATTATGTCAAATCTTCTTTCTGAATAGAATAATAAAAAATTACAATCATTTTTTAAATAAGTCTTTACTATTCAATATGGCTGCACATTTGGAGATAATCTGAAATTAAAATTCTTTGAACATATCAGTTTTATTTATCAGTATATATTATTGTTCTGTAACTAATCATCTTATCTGTTACTTAAACGAAAACATATTTATGACTCCACATTCAATTCCTTCTATTAGAATCCACCCTCTCCCTATATATATCTTGTTCAAATTTTCAATCGTTCATAAAAATACTTTTATTCCACTCCTCAAATTCAAATACATTTTTTTGAACTTGTAGTGGATGACATGATGTTAATACAGTTTTTCAAATATCAATTCATTAAATGAATTTAATTAATTATTTTTAGTTTTTTAGATTTAAGTTGCATATATCTACCAATAGATGGAGCAAGATAAACTTAAAAAAATTAATGACAATTATTTATAAAGGACTCACTGCAATACAGTGAAAAAAAAACAGAGGTGGAAGCAAAAAATTTTTTTTATTACTTGTTCATCATGAGGTCAAATATTTGATTTCTTCTTACAAAAGTTCGTACTAAATGAATGAGCATTTTATACCTTGGCAGATTCAGATAGTAGTTTAAATAAAAACAATGTATTTCAGGTGTTTTTCTTCCAAAAACAGAAACTAGAATCATGGGGATACTAAAGGGGGAGTAACTTTAAAGAAAAAATATTTTTATTACATTTATAATAATTGTTTAATTATTTTTATGGAATCCTGATTGTTTAAAAAATTAAAAATTTAATTTTTAATTAATTAATTATAAAATTAAATTTATTTTAATAATATTTTTAATTTTTAAATTTGAATTAAACATTTAAATTTTTTTTTTAAATTTTTAATACATTTAATTTTTTGAATCTGATTTTTGTTTAATTAAAATTAAAATTTAAAATTAAAAATTTAATTTTAAAATTTAAATATGAAAATTGATTAATTAATTTTTAAATTAATTAAACTTATTATTTTACATTAATTAACTTTCCTTCGTTCTGAAAGTAATTAGTTGTCAAAACATATAATTAAATTGTTTTTAAACATAATTATTTGTTTTTTCTCCTAATCTTACCGTTTTGATCGGTATTAAGCATCTTAAACTGGAAATATATCAATGCCAAGGCTGGTTTCAAACTGGTCAAGAAGAACTGATTCAGTAATGCCATGGATATTTGTAGTGGTTTGGAATTCATTTAAAAAAATCTCAGTCTAATATGTTGTAGATCGTAAAGCTGAGCACCCTAGCCAGAAAAAACATCATGCCGTTCTCGTAATCTGCCAGTAGGAACAGACGGCTTTAGTCCACCATGGGGCTGTTTGCGTCAATGAAGAAGTTCTTTAACCAATTCGTCTAGATTTATGTCGAATAAATATATCATGGAGCAGAAAACGTGTGATTACTTTTTTCAGCATAAAAGAGAATGTATTAGAATATACATTCGTTCTGCTCAATTCATTACGAAATACTTATATATCTGGTTTACAACTTGATTCTGTATGCTACATTTATATATGTTGTTGTTATTTCTTATCTCACTTGGCTGGCCAAGCCCACGAGCCCATACGTGCTCATGATTGAAGGGAAGGGAAGCAGTTTTTGTTGTGATGGAGCACCCCGTAGGTAGAAGTCTGACTTTGGCTCCGTGACGCTCTTACAGTCATAGGAGACCGGGACCTACGGCTCAAAGTGGATTCAATTACCACTACAAACATCCATGGCACCGCCGGGATTTCAACTCGAAACCTGTGGCACCGAGCACCAGGCGCTAGACAGTCGGCCATTCGGGTCCCAAATTTGTGTATGCCAACGGCACGCGGTGTTCCCAGGTGGTCATCCACCCAAGTACTGACCGCTCCCAATGATGCTTGATCTAACAAGAACCGGTATATTCAGCATGGTATGGCGTTGGCACATACATTTTATATATATATATTCTAATGGCCGAGTGATTCTGTGCCACAGATATCAGGTTCAAGTTTTGGTGGTACCATGGATGTTTGTAGTGGTTTGGAATTCACTTTAAACCGTAAGTCTCGATCCAATATGTCTGTGAGTGCGTTGATTAGTAATGGATTCAGAACTGACACTGGGGCTCATAAATTGGATTTCTCCATTACGTACAACCGGAAAAAAAATTGGGAAGGACAAGAATAAATAGAAATGTATATCACATTTTTCTAACTTGATGGAATATTAACATATATAATATAACATATATTACTTAAAGATACATTTTGTGATTAAAAAAATGTCCTTCATTTTAATGACTTTCATTTACACTGGATAAGACAAGTTCTTCAAGATCATTTTTCATCTATTTAGACATTATATGCACATGGAAAAATAGCTTAATGGAATTAAAACAATAAAATGAAGAATGTAGAATTCGTGGATTTAAAAAATAATTTTTTAAAAGTTATTCATTAATTAATAATTAATAAAATTTTTTTTTTAATAAATAATTTTTTTTTATTTTCCTGTTCGATTGAAACTGAAAATTGTATTTGTAATGTTGATCAAAAGATATCTAATTTGAAAATTAAACATCACATTATAAGTTTTTCTTACCAAGATATTTTAATTATTACTTATCGTTTAACACATATTATAATTGCTGCCCAATTCATCTAAGGTGACGTTTTATCACTGATTTGTAGCAAATTCAGAGTTACATAGGGTTCATAAATTGGATTTCTCCATTATACATATAAAAGGAAAAATAATGGGAATAAGAGAATACGTTTGTGAAGTTCTTTCTAAAGAAATCCATCCCACACTTTTCTAATTCGTTAGAATGATTTCATTGAATCTTGTAAAAATTAAAAATTTGAAATGATTAAAATTTGAAATCCATTTGACTTCCTTTCAGCTAGGAATTTAGGCCCATATAAGGCCACAGAACTCCGTAAACCTCAAACTGATTGACTAGTCTATATATTAACAACACTTCTGTAAAAATGAAGTGAAGAAGGAAAACAATATTAGAAAATTCTTAAAAGGTGCCTGAGGCAGCATTAACATAATCTTAATCTTGCCGAAATTTAATTGTTTAAAATGGAGCATAATTAATGGAGCAAATTAATTCATGGGCTACGATCGTTTTTTATAGTAGGCTTGTGTAAATATTAGAGTTTTTGAGCCGTCGTCCGTTCGCTTTTTCTCCCTAGCGCGCATGCTCATAGGAAACATTATTACAGATACGCATGCGCACTTCCTATGAGCACGCGCTGGGGGAGAAAAAAGCTAACGGACGTCCAAAATACGGTATGCAAAAACTTCTCTATTAAGTAACTGTTAATTTAACTACTTTGGTAAGAACTAGCCCTCACCCAGTTGACGAAACGGAAAAATTAACGGTTACTTTTAGCAATGATTATTCGCGTAGGCGTTACAAGTCCCAACATTATTCTTCGGATAGGGCGATTATTTAACTGTGTGTGTAATTTTCTGCAGATGAAAATAAAAATTTAGTGCAATTATTGAATACAAAAAATTTAACACAAACATGTAACACTTCTCATTCGATAAATATATCCTATGTTGTAATCCAAATCAATGCTGTTTGCTGTATATTATTCATATTTTGTAACTTAACGAAACATTATACAATTAAGAGTGTAAGTTTAGAGGTTAAAATTATACCGTTGATTTTATATTAGAATTAACGATTATTATCTTTAAAGAAAATAGCAGTTTTCCCATCTGAAATCTGCAAATGTAGTTACATGACATTTAGTTTACTCTAGTTTTCCCATCAAGAATTGCTTAGATTAACTGCAACTATAAATTTTAAGCATTTTTAGTTTTTGTAATATTAAAATAAAAAATTAAACACTTTTTATACTACGTCAGAGACTATGAATAAATGTAAAAGCGCTTCTGTATTTGGAAGGAAGTTCTATTGATCCCCAACGACGAATGACTCAATCAAGAATATCATCTGGCGATAGTTTAAACCTAGATTTCCTTTGCTATACCTTCTAGATTCTGATTCTGTACTTAAAAATATATTCTATACTCTATAAAAGTACAGCAAAGCTCAAATGCGGCACTCTTAAAAATAAAATTGATTATGTTCCATTTCTATATGAACCATCGTACTTCAGATAAATATTACGGCATTTATATTAAATTCATAGCTCTCGAAATTATACTACTGTGCCCAAAAGTAAGACCAATTATATTTTTTCAAAAACTCTTTATTTATTCTTCCAATTTTATTTCATCGCCTTCAAAGTAATCCCCTCTACAACAAATGCACTTATGCCAACTTTTTCCAATCCTCCATGCATGCTAAAAGTCAGCGGCAGGTATGGCCTTCATAGCGCACGCCGATTCACGTTGAATCTCTTCAATCGACTCAAAACTGTGTCCCCCGAGTGGTCTTTTTTTGAGTTTAGGGCTTTTAGTTTTGAGACGCGTTTGAGGCCCAAAATGGAATTGACCGTCCCTTTTAAAATTGCAAGGTCTCTACATCTAAAACAGCAAGGTCTCTAATTGTAAATCGATGGTTTGCAAGCAAATCAATTTTTGGACGTGAGCTTCGTCGGATGAGTTTGAAGGTTGACCAGAGGGCTCTTCGTCTTCAACGCGTTCTCTACCTTCTTTGAACAGTTTATTCCACTTGTAAACATTTTTTCCGATATATGAATGCACACCGAATGCCTTCTGCAAAATTCTATACGATTTTTGAAATGTCTGAATTCATTGAGCAAAGAACTTGCATTTAATTTTGTTTGCGGAAACGTATAGAATGTTGCAGAAGGCATTCAGTGAGCATTCCTATGTCAGAAATAAACGTTTACGAGTGGTATAAACAGTTCAAAGAAGGCACAGAATCAATTCGACATCAATCAACCGACGAAGCTCACGTCCAAAAAAATTTTTTTCTTTCTAATGCAGCTGGCAAGCATTTAGACAGCTTGGTATTGGATGCCTTAAGGCAAGCGCTACACAGAAGTTACTCACTTTGCATTACCCAAGCGGCGCGTGTAACTTGAAGATAAGCCACGGACGCGGAGTAACAATGCCCCCGCAACGCTCTACGATCATAGACCGGGACCTACGGTTTTAAAGTGGATTCCGAACCACTACAAACATCCATGGCACCGCCGGGACTCGAACCTGAAACCTGTGGTACAGAGCGCTAGCCACTCGGCCATTTAAGCCCTCGTCCAAAATTAAAGATTTAGTGTTTGCAAACCGTCTATTTACAATTAGAGACATTGCTGATATTGTTGGATTTTCAAAAGGATTGGTCACTTCCATTTTGAACCTAAAACGCGTCAAATCTCGATGTGTACCGAAAACACTGAATGCGCCAGCTCACGCTGCATTGATTCTTCGTGACTTTTTCCCAAAAAATGAAACCCCCTATCGTTCCACAACCATCGTATTCACACCGTGAGACTTCTGGCTAATCTCTAAACTCAAAAGACCCCTACGGGGACACAGTTTTGAGTCCATTGAAGAGATTCAACGGAATCGCCGCGCGCTTTGAAGGCCATCCCTGTCGATGCATTTTTAGCATGCATTGAGATTGAAAACGTTGGCATAAGTGCATTATGTCCGGAGGGGATTACTTTGAAGATGATGAAATAAATTTGGAAGAATAAATAAAAGAGTCTTTGAAAAAAAAAAAAAAATAATTGGTCTTACTTTTTGGGCACAGTAGTAAAAGCATTAATCTTCTTGTACCTGAAGGCATTCAAAGCATTAATCTTCTTGCATCTAAAAGCATTAAAAACCTTAATCCTCTTGTACTCTTTTATAGTGAATTTTGGAACACTTGTATAATGCAGAATTCAATGTTGGTGGTGTGGTTCGAAGCACAGTTCCGGTTTTCTTGGCAAAAGGCGAACAACCGAGTAAAAAATAAATGACGGATGACAGTTGTTCGGTAGCCAGCGGCTATGAGAACGGTAGAAAATTCATTGACGTCAGAAAGTGTAATTCGTTTTTTCCTTTAATTATACTTTCAACTTTGAGAAAAAAACAGTCCTCCAATCACTTGTTGGGAGAAATTTCGAGCATTGTTCAGAAGAAGAAAATGAATAAAAAACAAATCTTGTAACTTAAAAGCTTTTGCGGGTCTCTCTTCTATAATATTAAAAGAAAAACTCCATACATTTCTAGAAATTCTCATTCAAAGGAAGTTTGGGTTCACAGAAAATTCCATGTTGTTTCGGTAAACAGTATGTTATTTGTCGCGCGCGTTTCTGGCAACGTGTTAATTGTGCGTTAAAAAAACGGAATGCCCAACTTGTGGCCTACTGGTAAAGTGGCATCATAATGAGAGTACGAGAACGTACTAGGACGAGCGTTCTCATCCCCCTTCTAACCAGACGGGGATGAGAGCGCTCGTCCTCGTACTCTCAGTCACACTTTTCTGAATATCAAAGGGATTTCTGGAACTTTTTTTTTTTTTTTTTGTTCTAAATGCAGCTGGCAAACACTCAGACAATTGTCTTTGATGTCTTAAGGTAAGAGCTGCGCAGACGTTACTCACTTTGCACTACTCAGAGGGCGCGTGTAACTTGAAGATAAGCTACGGACGCAACGCTCTACGATCCTATTAGACCGGGACCTACGGTTTAAAGTGGATTCCGAACACTACAATATCCATGGCACCGTCGGGACTCGAACCCGAAACCTGTGGTACCGAGTGCCAGAGCGCTAGCCACTCGGCCATTCAGGCCCTGATATTTCTCGAACTCGATTATTTTCGAACAGGTGTCATTCGCAGTCAGAGACAATGTGACTTGTTTCTCGCGGTCAGACGAAGAAACACGGAGCGTGAATGCCTCGCTCGCTTGGACTATAGGGATTATCGCGGAAACCATTTTCGATCAGCTGTAACTCTCAGCGAAGAGATAACGCGGTTTGTTTCACGCGGTTAAACGGCGTTACACGGGCGAGAACGACTCGATTGTCTCTTACTCTCGTCTGAACGAGCGGCCTGACTGCCAATTGGCTAGTGCTCTGGTCTTTGGTATCACAGGCTTCAGTTTCGAATCCTGGCGGTGGCATGGACATTTGTGAGCGGGTCGGAATGCACTTTAATATGTACGTCCCGGTCTACTTAGCCCAAGTGTGCACAAAATGACCGTAGAGCGACAGATCAAACGAGTCCTTGTCTGAACGCCTCTAAAGGGATTTCTCGCTGATGTCATATTAGACCGACTGCCTCTCGTAGCGAAGAGGTGAAATGACTTGTTTCTCGCGATTAAACAGAGATACTCGGAACGAGAACGACTCGTATTCTCGCCTGGACGCCGTTAAAGGGATTTCTTGCTGATGCCGTTTTCTACCAGCTGTATCTCGCAACCAGAGATAACGTGAATCCTTGCGCGATGTCAGACGGGGATACTAGGAGCGTTAGTGACTCTCACGTTTCGTACACTCGTCTGGTCGCCCTCTCTAGGAATTTCTTACGATCGACATTTTCTACCGACTGTAACTCTTATTGAAGAGTAAAGTGGCTTGTTTGCGCGATAAATGGAGATACACGGTGTGATTTGATTTGGTTTGTCACTCTGCGGTCATTTTGTGCACACTTCGGGTTAATTAGACCGGGATCTACAGTTTAACGTGAATTCCGAACCATTAACAAACATCCATACCACCGCCAAGATTGAAATCTGAAGCCTGTGGCACCAAAGCCCAGATTGCTAACCAATTGGCCATGAGGCCGCCCATAGCTGTATGAGCACTATAACAAGCTATTGAATTTAATGAATCCTACTTACCTAATGAACTACATATTTGGCTTGGTTTCATTCAATAGCACGATATAGTTTAAATTGGCAAGATTTGTTGAAAAAGAATAGGACGAAAGGAAACAGAGAAGTGTTAAGCAAATTGAACTTCAAAGCAATATTTAATTCAGAATACTTTTCAGCGAAAATTTAAAGCCATCTCTTTACTCGAGTTCATTGGTAACTAGCAGTTCAATAAATGTTGTACTTTGTACTTCCTGTAATTGGAAGTGTGACTTATGATAGTGAATCTCTGATTCGATGTATCGATAGGCCACATGGTATACATTTATGTATTGCCACGAGCAGGGAGACTAAGAGCCTGTGGTATCAATGGTCAGAGCGCTAGATAGAGATACTCGGAGCGAGAACGACTCTCTTGTCTCGTACTCGTCTGGACATCATTCGCGGACGCCACTTTCTATCGGCTGTTGCTCACAGCGAAGGATAAAGTGGCTTGTTTCTAGCGGTCAGACGTAAACACTCGAGCGTGAATGACTCTCCGGACTATACGCGGCTAATGTACAAGATAACTCAAGTTTGAATCCGCTTTCAATATGCGTTGGTGTCACTATTTTCAGAAACGAAAAGAGTCGATTTTGATTGTGACAATGCACATACAGGTTACAGGTTTCAGGCCTGGTGGGGATTCTCCAGGTATTTTCCGATATTGTTCCCATATATAGGGCACTTACCCCTAAAATATCATTGCTGTTCATTCATTGGTGAGCTGTTAATTGCTTAAATAAATAGAATTCGAGGTCCCTCTGGATTTGGTACCACAGGCTTTAGGTTCGAATCTTGGCAGTGACATGGATGTATGGTTCGGAATCCACGTTAAACTGTAGGTCCCGGTCTAATTAGCCCGAAGTGTGCACAAAATGACCGTAGAGCGACATAAAACCAACGTCATTTTTGACAACCTGATGGCCAATTGGTTAGCGCTCTGGTAGTTGGTACCACAGGCTTCAGGTTCGAATCCTGGCAGTGGCATTTATGTCTGTTCATGGCGCAGAATTAGGCCTAAATAGCCGAGTGTCTAGCGCTCAGTCGCTCAGGGCCACAGGTTTCGGATTCGAGTCCTAGAGGTGCATGGATATTTGCAGTTGTTCGTAATCCATTTTAGACCGTAGGTCACGGTTTCATATGACTTAAGAGCGTCACGGAGACCAGTCAGATTTCTCACTCACATCATTCCCAAACTGTATAGGGGCAACTCAGTTCCAGGCACAATGATGTGGTGTGGTGTAGAAATAGTAGTGATGGTTCGGAACACACGATAAACTGTAGGTCCCCGATCTAATTAGCCCAAAGTATGCAGAAAATGACCGTAGAGCGACAAATTAAACCAAACCCCCGTCATTTTTGAGTTGACACCCCGAAAGATGGCATTTGGTATGGAAGGTCACGCACTCTCCTCGATTCTAATGGGTGTACTTTTCCGCTTACGAATTTACCTAGTCAATTCCCATCACAGAAATGGAAGCATTTGGTTTAGAATCTCTAATCGACGTTTGGGACAAGAAACCTTGGTTCAAAAAAAGACCCATAAAGAGTTTAGCAACAAGCTAATCCGATATCTATTCAAATAGTCAATAATGAAAAAAAATATTAACAAAACTCAATCGGTTAGTTTGTATCTGCATAATCTCAGTTTATTTTTCAGCAAAATCTATTCTGTCTTATAAACAACTTAAAATTTTACTATGTGAAACAGTTTGCATAAACAAAAGAATGCATTTAATCGAATTTAAGAAACAAATAATAATAAATAAATAATATGTAGATAATAAATAATAAAAATTAACTAGATATTAGAGTAGATATTATTAGACTAGAATTAACTAGATATTATTAAGGTTACTAACATTAACATTAATGTGATGTTGTAAAAATTTCTTTATTACCTAAAGCATTTTCATGTTAAAAATTCAGATTCATATTTTACGTGCGCAACTGAATAAATATGATTATTAAATTATACTCACTCTTATTAAATTATACGTTCAAACTGAATTGAAATAAAAAGTTTCTAACGATATTTATCAAGAGTATTGATTAATTAATTTATTGTACAAATATTATCCATTATATTATAATGGATAATATCCATTAAAAGTATTATCCATTATTTTTCATTTGTAATACAATTTTTTGTGTTGGCTGCACGTATTTTACGATTAAATTGGAACATTTTAACTTTAATTTATAACATTCTAATTTTTTCCGAGTTATCTCTGTCAATTATATTTTGGAAAAAGAAAAGAAAAAAATCGCTGAAATCTGTAACTTTAAAAAAATTTCTTTGAACTTTTTTTATACATAATATTTATTTTCAAAATAATTGAGAAATTATTAAATAATTTAATTAATTTAATAATTAATTTCTATTAAGAAATTATATATTATTATATTAAAAATTATATTAATAATTAATATTAAAAATTCTAATTATTATTAAAATTAATTAATTAAATTAACAATAAATAATTTAATTTAATTAGATAATTTAGTAAAAAAATTTAACTCAAAATAAAAAAAATTGAATTTTAAAAATTGTTCTAAAAAAGATCGTCTGCTGAAAAAAGCAAAGTCAATTTTATTTCAAAGCGAAAATGAGATTTTTTAAGAAAAGAGTATCGTTTTGAATTCTAGAATTTTTTTATTTTTTAAGATTACTGTTCTCAATTTTGTTCTTACATTAAATTCTAAATATTTATTGGTAACCTGCATATTGGCCCAACAGATTACAATTTTTTTCACATTTAAGATAATATTTTTTTTTTTACATCGGAGATATCCAGAAAGGCACACCAGAAATAATAAATAATATTTAATATTACCGTTACGTAATCTACGAACTGCATGATTTCAGATTTTTATTTTTAATTTTTATTTTGTTTTTTGAGATTGGCAACTAACTTTAGCAGACGTTAATTTTTTTAGAAAAAGTTTTTGTATTATTCTAATATTTGTTTTGACTGAAATGTAGTTTTATTTTAGCGTGTATTTTAATGTTAAAAATCTAAAGTTTTGATTTTCCTAGGAAATTATTTATTCATGTGAAATATACGAACCAGAAGGTCAGTGAGTATAATTTAATAATCATATTTATTTACACCAACAAATTTTTAATTTTGTAACTTTAACATTTATAATTCTTTTTTTGAAATGTTCGTTTTACTTATTTTTAATTATTCTTCAACTAATTGTTTTTAGTTGCCATTTATATATATATAATTTGATAAAAATCAATCAATCTTTTTGGTTGTCATTTTTAAAGTTTAAAAACTACGAATCATGAATCGTTTCTGATTTCCATTTTTTATGAATCTGTATTTAAAGTCGTTCCATCATTTCTGATTTCCAGTTTTTATGAATCTTTATATCTTTATCCAGTTTTTTATTGTCATAACCTAATCTAACCAAAACAGAAAGGGAGAGAAAGGACATGTGATGAATTATTAAAATAATTTGTAACTATTTTTACGTTTAAATTGAATTTAATTAAATTTAAAATGTATGGGAGAAACAAATTAAAATATAAATATTTTTTATAACATACTTTGCATGTTAGTTAACTTTGCTTTATTTAAAATGAACCTTATTTTAGAAAAAATAAATAATAAATAAAGCCCCACTTGGTCAACAATTTTGGCATATGCACAGGGCTGGAGGCTGGGAGGCCATTGCACCTGTATTATTATGAGGTGTTTGGGCATATATTTTTTTTATTAATTGTTTTATACGATATATTATATATATATATTATTTGATCAATGCTTATTAGAAATTGGGATAATATAATATTAATTGCATGACGTATTTTAATTATTTAAATTGTAAATATTAATAAATACATTTTAACACCTTATCGACACGACAATTTATTATGAAGTCTAAATTAATAAGAGCTCTTGATTTAAAAAAATTATGATAAGTTCAAAAATATAATGATACGTGAAACATATAAAAGCATAATACATTTTTTATTAACTTTTTCTAGTGTAATTTCTTTTGTTGACGTATGTGCAAAGTTAGCATATTTTTGCTTATTTATTTACAATTAAAAAACTGAAATGCATATCTTTTGTGAATGCATTTTATATAATTTATAATAATAATATAAAATTATACGAAATATAATTTTTTATAATATATATAATTATATAATTTTGTGTATAGTTAGTTAATATATATCATTTTAATATATAATTAAATATATAACTATATGTTTAATATGATTATAATATACTTTTTCTTATTAATATATAAGTTAGTATAATTTTATAAATCTGTTTTATATTGCAATAATATAATGTAATTTTATATAATTAATAGATATAACTTTTAAATAACAATAAAAAATAATTAATATATAATATATAACAATAAATATATAATTTTAAAAAATATATAATATATAAATAATTTTATAATTTTATATAAACTTTATATATAATAGTAACATAATTTTTTTTTTATTGCACTCAAGGTTTCCTTTAAGAAAAAAATTTCAATTCGTATACTGATTTATCGATATAATAGAGGGCTTTGCTCTCTTCTCGCTCCGTTAGCCAACCCCATTGGTATTTAAACAAATCTTTCAAGTGGCTGATGCTAATACTAAAGCTCTGGTGAATGTAGGTGGTGAATGATGCTCTATTCTTTTCTCTGCGAATAACTCAAGGTATTTACGTTATTTACAGTCAAGCAAAATCAAATTATTTACATTATTTACAGTCAAAATCAAATCAAGTTATTTATGTTATTTACAGGAATATTTAGAAATTTTGTTAATATTTAGGAGCGTTTAAATTTTCAATTTTATATAAACTCAACAGATACTTCTTTCGTAGTACACATATTTCTCATTTATTTAAGCTGCTAAAATAGAAGCTACACCAAGCTTAAAAATATTAAACAATTAAAAATTTTTTCTTTGAATAAAAAATGTTTTAATAATGCTGGAGTTTTTTTTTTTATAGAAATTAAAATTCTCTCAATTTTATTTTTACGCAAATAATAATAATAATAATAAAATGAAATAAAATAACTAACATAAATTGTATTAGATGGCAGTTATATAAATACTAAATAAATTAAAAAGTATTATTTTTATAAATATTAAATAAGGTGCTATTTTTTTTCTTTGAATAAAAAAGTTATAATAATGTTTTTGTTTTATTTAAAAAATTAAAATTATCTCAATTTTATTTTTACAATAAATAAATAAATAAACAAAAAAAATAAAATACATTTTTTTTTAATTCAGTTCAAAAAATAAAAGTTATTTAAAAGAAATAATTGTCACATTTTAAAATACTTTTCAATGTAGTATTTATATAAAAAAATAAAAATAATAATATATTTAAAAAAACTATCATAACCGTAATAAAAAATAAAATGTTTATTTCCATTTTTTTTTTTTTAATGATTAATTAATCAATGTTCACCATGCAAGAAAAATTTTTACTACTTTTTTTTACTCTCTTTTCTACTACTTTCTCTCGTTTACGTTTATTTTTTACTCTAAAAAATTACTTGCAATGAAATGGTATACCCTTTTCAGGGTCTCTTTTGACCTTCAAGCTATCATTATTTTTTTAACCTGTTGCCGTTCTACAATATCCTTCATCTCACGTTCTAATTACATTTAATTTGCACAATATACGTAATAAATATTGCATGATAATGTAAAAATATGGTAAACCCATCCGTCGTAGGCCGTTATCTACTATAAGCATTTACAACTACAGGAACTATCTCAAATGGAATGAAAACATTTTTTTTTTTTTTTTTTTTACTCTCAAAATACTCAGATTGAATTCAAAGCTGAACCTGATCTTCTAGTATGTTCGTTTCTTAAACAACGTAAAAGAATTGGTAACCAAGAAAAAAAAAATCCCTCAGTTTTGGAGGCGGGACCACCATAGCTCTGACGTCACAGCGAATCAAAATAATGGAGGGAAAATTCCATGGTGAAATCTATTGCAGATAAATCTTTCTCCGCGTTTTTCAGATGGATTACTTTATTTTCACTTGCCGAATAGACAGCAGGCCTTCTTCTTAACCGAAAAATAGCAAAGACTGCTATTGAATTATTTTTTATAATTCATTAATTATTTATTTAATCTACGAATTAATTGTTACTAGTTAAAATAATTTATTTTATTAAAAATATTTCAGTTGTGGATGTAGCGTGAATGTTCTGATTAAACACAAGATAACTGCAGCATTTTAATTTCCCTTTTGTATTTATAAGGCAATTAAAACTTGTACTTCAAGTATTTAGCCATGAAATCGTTAGAGACATTTTTGAAATTATTTATAATTTTTGCTGTGCTAGATGCGTTATCGTGTATATCACACATCAGTACCTATTCGTACTCGGCAAGTAAACTCTTTCTGGAAGTACTGCTACACCTGCACCAGAAATGAAGGAAGATCCCCTCGGTACAGATATGGAAAGATGCCGAAAAGGCGGCGAAGAAGCTCTCCGCCACGCTTGTGAAAAGCATTTTGCCGCACGCTTGCGAATGTCGGAAACTTTAAATTTAACCACAAGTTGTTCAAGAGGACTCATCAAATTTTTGACAGGAATAAAACAGCTTAAAAACTGGGCTTTTCAAAGTAAGTGTAGCATATTCTCTTTATTTATTCATTTATTATTTTTTTGCTTGTTGCTATGTTGTTACTTGATATATATCAGCACACAAAAATTAATTTTAACTTATCATATATTTATTATCTAATTAGTTAAAAATTTGTTTGAATTTTTGTAGCATTTTTAAAAATCTTACTGTTAAATAGAAGCTATATTATAGTATATTAAAATTTGTTTTCTGCGCGGTTTATTTTTGTGCGTGATTTTAAACCAAAATCAGACGTGACGTTATACTACATATGAGCAACGATATCAGTGCACCAAAATTAATTTTAATTTATCGCTTATTTATTATCTAATTAATTAAAAATCTGTATGAATTTTTGCAGTATACTTTTTTTTTTGAATCTTATTGATAGATAGAAGCTTCATTATAGTAAAGTAAAATTAATTTTTGTAAGTAATTTATTTTTTAAACCAAAATCAGACGTGACATTATATTACATTTCAGCAACGATATATATTGACACACCAAAATTAATTTTAATTTATCAATTATTTATTATCGAATTAATTAAAAATTTGCATTCATTTAGTAGCATATTTTATTTTGAATCTTACTGACAGATAGCAGCTTCATTATAGCATACTAAAATTTGTGTTTGGCGCAGTTCATTTTTGTGCGTGATTTTTTTAAACTAAAATCAGGCGCGACGTTATATTACATTTGAGCAACGATATATATCAACACAACAAAATTAATTTTAACTTATCAATTATTTATTATCTAATTAATTAAAAACTTGCATGAATTTTGTAGCATATTTTATTCTGAATCTTATTGAAACATACTAGAAACTTCATTATATATATACTAACATTTGTTTTTGTGTGGTTTATTTTTGTGCTTGATTTTTAAAAACCAAAATCAAACGCGACGTTATATTACATTTGAGCAACGATATATATCAACACAACAAAACTAATTTTAACTTACAAAAAATTTGTTAGCTAATTAATTAAAAATTTGCATGAATTTTGTAGAATATTTTTCTGGATCTTAGAAGCTTAGAATGGCAGATAGAAGCTTCGTTATAGCATTCTAAAATTTGTTTTTGGTGCGTGAATTTTTAATGTGATATATGAAAATAATTATCCACCGAAAACAAAATGATTATTTTCAAAACTAATTTTGTGCCCTTTTTATCCGGTTACTTAAAAATCCCAACATTGCCACCACTCCCGATTTAGGTCTTCCAAAATTATCCATTTCATCATTCATTTAACTTTCAATAAACTTTTAGAACATGAAACGTTTTGTTGTTAAAGAAATCGTATCGATTTTGAATTTTATGTATCAAAACCGATGGATGAAAAACATGGATTCAAAAATCGGTGGAAACTGAAAATCAATAGATGAAAACAAACATGTCATTAAATTTGAATATTTTCTTAACATTATTTGATGTTATACGTTGAAAAGTACAGCGAATCTTTGAAAAACAAAACGAGTTATTTTGCAAACTCCAAATTTCATTAATTTAAATACCCTATAAGTATAGTAAGCCAAATTGTATTTATAAATTATTAGATACAATAAAATGTTTAAAAGAGGTCAAATTATATTCATAAACATGAAAAGGCATTTAAAAATTTTCATTATTACTTAAAATTATGGTTGGATAAAAGGCTGTCATTTTCGAAAATGTAGAAAAAAATTGATACGTAAAATTGAATAACCAATTGAATATTTATGTGAATGAAATACGTAAGTTGACTATGATACTGCTGATATGATTACAGCTTATTACATGCAATAAATTGATAAAAAGAAGTCAAATTATATTTAAAAATGGAAAAGGCATTTAAAATTTTCATTATTACTTAAAATTATGGTTGGATAAAAGGTTGTCATTTTTCGAAAATATAGAAAAAAATTGATACGTAAAATTGAATAACCAATTGAATATTTATGTGAATGAAATACGTAAGTTTAATATGATACTGCGTACTTATTAAGGAAATTTATGAATTATTGTTATCAGTTCGACGCTTTAACATCTTGGAAAACTGTGTTTTAGATATTATTTTTATATAAATTAGTTACTTTGTACCCTTCTAGTAGAAGCGGTACATGCATAAAATGTATTAGATAAGTCACAAAATATGTTTAAAAATTTATCTATTATAAGTTTTTGTTTTTACCTTAAAAAAACAAGAATTCATATTTGGGAATTGACGAAGGTTATGTTCTTCGCGATAGGTGAATTAGTAAGTTAGGAATGATAATTTATCATCGTTAATTTAAGTACGGGAAAAGAATGAAAAGAAAAATAAAACTTGTTATATAAAAACTGGCTATAAACCTTTTCATACAGTTATATGTTATAGACAATCAGACTTATGAATGCTGCGGACCACATTTCTTCACTGTGACTCGACAGCAAGCCGCAGAAAATATCCTCAGAATTTATCTAACATTTATTTTTTTTCCCCTTTCATTATAGATAATATAACAAAAGTAAATAAAAAAAATTTCGCGCTTAATATTACATTAATTTAATAAATGGCTTGGTGTCCAGTTATATTTTTTTGTAAAAAATTAAACTCTAAAGTGCTTAATCAAGTTTTCTTGTACTGGCTTTTATATTATATACTATTGTGCCCCAAAAGTAAGACCAATTATTTTTTTTTTTTTTCAAAAACTCTTTATTTATTCTTCCAAATTTATTTCATCGCCTTCAAAGTAATCCCCTCCGGACGCAATGCATTCATGCCAACTTTTTTTCCAATCCTCAATGCATGCTAAAAAGTCATTGGCAGAGATGGCCTTCAAAGCATTCTGTTCCATCATAACAGAAGCTGCCTACCTTTTCCCTCATTCCATGAGATAGGTAGCTTTTGTTGTGATGGAGCACCTGTAGGTAGAAATCTGACTTGGTTCCATGTCGCTGAAGAAAGAAGGTAGTGCCTTCCGGGTGGACTTTTAGGGTACTATCCCCATATTTGCTTATCTCGTGGAATAAAACCCGAAAATCTCCCACCAGGTAACCGACTAACGAGGCAAGACGCTGAACATCACAAACGCCATCGAGTCTCTTCGTTTTCTGGAACAGTGGCTACAACAAAACCGCTAGCGGACTGAACCTCCGCCAGAATGTTCACCAGCGGGGCACTTTGCCACTGAGCCACGAGTCGGGCTTGATAACATAAATAATACAACGTTCTAAACATGGATTTAATTCCATTCCCAAATAAACCCGACAAAGTTTACTTTATAAGTAATAAATTTAAGTATTTTAAATATTAATCATTATACAATAATAAATATTGCATTTGGAGATTAAATTCTTTAAACTCGCTGTTTAGAATTCGGATTATTCCGTGTATTATATATACAGTTATATAAGTAATCAAAATTATCTGCAACTGTAATTTTTTCACGTCGTTAAAGAACGGTCAGCTATCTTTATTTCCCATTTAATGGCAACTTCTGGAAAGAGCGTTAAACTAGTTTTGGTGTGTAATGAATTTTGGTTGTTCTTTTTCATTCTAGATTGTGGTAAAAATAACTTGGAAAATTTGTATTTTATTATAGCAATTATTAGCACTTTGTTTTGCAATTTTTATTTTGATAAAATTAGTTTGCACTTGTTTTACGATATCTTCTAAACGTACCGTGGCAAATTATCAAAAGATCAACATTGATATGAGAAAAATATGCTCAAAAGTAATGCGAGATTAAGTTTTAACATATTTTATTAAAATTATAAGATAAAAATTCTAGTAAATAAATTAATTGTTATATTAATTTTGTATTATGCATTTACAGGCTATTGGCCACGCTTAAACTTTTTTTATGAAACTAGTATATTTATTTGTATTTGCAAGGTATATCGGAAGTTAAATTAATAACAATAACAAAATTATCAAAATTACTTAAAATTATTCACATTTTATGCGTATAATCGTAAAAATTCGTGTATATAATTATTTTTAGAATTAAATTAAAAAATAGCATATTTTTTTAAATACTGAATTCTGTCACTTATTTTTTAAATCATAAGGAAGAACTTTTACTGAAACATCTTTTTTTTTTTTGTGATGAGACAACAAATATTAAAATTATAGGGGATTATTAATGAATTTTTGAACAGAAACTGTATAAATTTGAACAAAAGAAAAAAATGTTTATCTATTCTTTTTAATTTTAATTTCTTCAAAAGAAAATACATATTGTTATTCAGATCTGTGTCTGGCTATATATTTCAAATATTACATGTACATATATACAAGATCCTGACTCATGGCTAAGTAGTAAAGCGTACCGCTGATGAGTTTTTAGAACTGATATCCCCTCCTCTGGCAGCTTTCTTGTAGACACTCTTTCAAAAACGAGGAGGCTCGGTGGCGTTTGGGACATTCCGCAACTTGCCTTGTAAGTCGGACTACCTGGCAGAAGTTTTTCGGGTGTATCGTTTAGATCTTATTTAATATTTAAAATATTAGAACTACTCCCCGCATTTGTGTATCGTTTTGAGAAAACCATACATAAATATGGGGAGTAGTTCCCTCTAAAAGGAAATTGCCCTTCTTCTTCAGCGTCACGGAGCCTAGTCAGACATCTACCTACGGTGGTTCATCACAACAGAAGCTGTCTCTCCCTTTCCATGAGACCACACGGGTTCTTGGACTTGTTCTAGATGTCGCAGTCTACCAAGTGGAATAAGAAAAAAAAAAAAAAAAAAACCTATACAAATCAGTAGAAATTTTTATTTTGTAGACCAAGTCCAAGAATCTGTAGGGTCTCATGGAAGGAGGGCAGCTTCTGTTGTGATGGAGCACCCGTACGCAGAAGTCTGAATTGGCTCCGTGACGCTGAATTTTTATGGGGTAGGTTTGTCATTCTATGGCCAACGCTCTACATTCATATGGAGCCTCAACTGAACCTACGGTTTAAAGTGGATTGCGAACCACAAACATTCTTGGATTCCACTACAAAAATTCACGGTATCACCGGGAATCGAACCCGAAACCTGTGGCACAAAGCGTCAGAGCGCTAGTTACTCGGTCATCGAGCACGAAAATGAATTTTTACCTGTCATTATAGTGAAAACAATGCAAATTGATTAACGGAATTGATTAATTAATCCAATTGATTCACAGAATCCAATTTATAGTAGTTAAATTAATATTAATTAATAATTAACTATTATAAATTTATTATCAAACATCATCTAATTAAGATAAATAAAAACCAAAATGTAATCATTAGACCGAGACCTACTGTTTAAAGTAGATTCCGATCCACTACAAATATCCATGGCATTGCCTGAACTCGAACCCGAAACCCGTGGTACCGAGCTTCAGCGTACCATTAATAATATAGTATATTTAAATAAATATAGCAATAAACTACAGCTTGTATAGAAGGAAATTTCCAGGCGTTTTTTTTTTAGTAATTTCATTTTCTAAGTGCAACAAAATCAAAGTAAATTAAACTTAATCATAACATTAAGTTTAATTTACTGTTTCAATTTTTTTAAAGTTATATTTCAATTAACACCATCGTTAATATTGCTTGATTAATGTTTTTTTTTAACTGTTATTTGTTATGAGAGAGTTGGCCAAGTTTTGCTATATATACATATAGTAACTTTTTTTCTGGCTCATAAAATAAGAAAAACACGTAAAGAATATTAACGTAATAATTATTGACCAACAAGTATTTTTATTTTAAATTTTATTTCCTGATAAAAACGCTGACATTTATTAAAATATTAATTTGAGAAATTAATTGTTTTAAAATTTGAAAAATGTAAAACAGATAAAGAAATTCGGAAGCTTTTCCTGATATAAATATTTATTTGATACTGGAATATTCCTGTATTAAATGATATAAAATTTGAATAAAAATAAAGGTTCTACCATATTTTGCTTTAATTACATTTTGTACAAATGAAAATAACATTGAGAATTTAATTAGCTTATAAATGTATAAATTCTAGAAAACACTATGAAAACGACCATGAGCTACTTTGAAGTGTATCGTTAAATTACATAGACAGACAAATTAAAATGAAAAAAACATTTTACACATTCAGATTGGTTAAAAGCAACAAATTACTTAATATTTACTTTTGATAACGCATGATATCTTTCTAAACAACTAATAATAATAATTAGTTAACTGAACGGCAACTAATTTTCCATTAGTTAAGCTTCAGTTAACTAATACAAAATTCAAAAAAACCCGCCAGATTTCCTTGTAATTTAAAATTGACATTAATTTGCAATTTGTAAGACATTAATTTGTAATTTTAAACTTTGATTTATTACCTTCCTTGCATTATCAATTTTAATGGCGAAGTACTTACAAGTAACAAATATTCAAAACTACTTTACACAAGTTACGCTATTATTAAGATTTATTTAGCAGGATGTATTATTGTTTGACGCAATCTAGTTATTTATGGCTTTAGAGCAATTAAGTTAGAAGGTTAAGCAAAGAAGTTAGTGGTTCATAACAAGTATTAAACTTTCTGTTGTTTCAAATGATTGCTCAATAAAACCTATTAAAAACGAATTTCATAGAAAATAAATTAAAATTAAAAAAATATTTACACATTCAGACCGGTTAAAAACAACAAATTACTTGATTTTTTTTTTTATATTTCGTGATATTTTTGTAAAAAATTTCTTCTAACCATCAATTAATTAATAGAAAATTCACATAAAAAGAACCCCACGAATTTCCTCGTAATTTAAAGTTGACATTAATTTCGTAATTTAAAACTTTGCTTTTTTTACCTTCTTTATATCCTTAATTTTAATAGCGAAGCTATTAGAATTTACAAATATTTCTAACTTCTTTGCTTAAATAACACTAATATCAAAATTATCTTAAAAGAATGTGTGCTGACGCTTGACACAATCTAGTTATGTATGGATTTAGGACAATTAAACGTTGAACAATTGCTCAAATTCTTTTTGGAAGTTGATGGTTCATAACATTGAACCATCTGTTGTTTCAAATGAATTCTCAATAAAACTGTCAGAATTATTGACTGTAAATTAAGACAGTATTTTTTGTTTCATATTTTCAAACGACAGATTCTATAGTCATATATACATTAAAAATTTTCAGAATTAATTAAATAAAAAATATGATCAAGGTTGTTATTAAAAATTTAGAAAAAAATTAAAATTATGTATTAAAACAAATAAGAATAAAGAAATCTCCTTCTATATACGCGGTAGTTTATTCCTATAATCATTTAAATATACTGTATTATGTTGTTGTTGGGACTCATCCTTAGTGTCCTGCAGAGTGGGACGGACATCCCATGAGTATATGGATGGAGGGAAAGGAAGAAGCTTCTGAGGACATTATTTACTATTAGGCGACCGACTATTTACACTTAAAATGATTATTTATAATTAGGCGACCGACTATTTACACTTAAAATGACTATTTATAATTAGGCGAACCACTATTTACACTTGTAAAATTTTCATTCAGACACAATTGTACTTCATTTGGAAATTTAATGAAGAATACGATTTGTAGATAAATCAAATGGTTGAAAGTAATGGTGTCTAATCCTCAGTGTCCTGCAGTGCGGGAAGGTCATCCCATGAGTGATCTGCTCATGGATGGAGAGAAAGGGATAACTTCTGTCGTGATGGAGCATTCGGAGGTAGAAGTCTGACTTGGCAAAGTGACACTGAAGAAGGAAGGCAGTGCCTTCAAGGATTACTTTTTAGAGGGAATTACCTCGCATTTGCATATCGTAGGGAAGGAAATCCGGAAAAATTCCCACCAGGTAGTCTGAGAAACGAGGCAAGATGCTGCACATCACAAACGCTATTGTCACTTCAAAACAATATCTACAACAATGTCGCCAGCGGTTTGAACATCGCCCCTAATGGTCACTAGTGGCGCTCATAGCCACTGAGCCATGAGTCGGGCATACTGTATTATTAATGTCATTACGATTATCACGAATGTCCTTATTATTAATGTCATTACGATTTTTTATCATTAGGAAATTCAAATAGCCATAAAAATTGTTACATTTGTTTGGGTGTTTCATTTTAATTAGGATGATGTTTCATAATAAATTTATACTAGAGAATTATTATTATTATTATCAATTGTATTCTGTTCACTATCATGACAGGTAGCTATTCACTTTTACTCAACACATTCAATTTTCACTCTTAATTCAGCTTTTACCGTCTCTGCATTCTAAGTCATTCTGATGGGCGCAACAGATCTTTAAAAATTCCCGGTTATCTGATACTCAAATAATTGACCTTTTCATTCAGAATAACTAGCTCTCTATTATTTATATAATTATTAATCTTTACATCTATTATTAGAGATAAGTTGCGCTCTGATCACTATAATGGTAAGTAGTTATTCACTTGCACTCACGTGCATCAATTATATTAGCAATCTAAAGTATTCATTTTAAAGACCATGGTTGCTTTGACAAATCTTCTATGGAGTTATTATGACCCAATCATTTACAACTTCGATGATATTTCAATTCACTAGGAAATTTTATATAGCAAATCTTTCACAATGTTTTTCTGATGATGCTTTAGTTTTCCAATATCTTCATCATCATTGTTCAGCATTTTGACTCGTTAGTTGGACTACCTGGTGGATGTTTTTCGGGTTTTTCCCATGCGATAGGCAACTACGAGGTAGTTCTCACTAAAATTCCTCTCGAAAGGCACTACCCTCCATTACACGGAGCCAAGTCAGACTTCGCTCTCACCCACATCATTCGCATACTGTAAAGGGGCAACTCAGCTTTAGACACAGTGATTGGTGTGGTGTAGTAGCAGTAGTAGTAGCCCAATGCTCTACAGTCATATGAGACCAGAACCTACAGCTTAAAGTGGATTCCGGACCACTACAAACATCCATGGCATCGCCGGGGATTGAACTGAAACCTGCGCCGAGCGCCAAACTGCTAGTGACTCAGCCATCAGGCTCTTTGAGTAAGTCAGTAATGAATAAATAAAGCATTATGCTTGTTGGACGTATTTCGAACTACTCTTTTTGGCTTACTGAATAAAATGCGACACTGGAGTTCAATTTCAATATTATTCATCTTAATGAAGACTATCAACTGATTTATTTTATCCAGATAGCTTAAGCTCATTTTATATATTACAGGTCATTATTTATGATGTGTGGAATTTTATTTTGAAGAACTGGAATGTGTCTTACGTTAGTTTCCATCATTTTATTGGCTGATAAACAATAACCAATAAATAAAAAATACAACATATTGCCTTTCAACATAGTAGGATAACCAACTGTTTCTAATTTTCAGTGGTCGATTCTTCTGCTTTGGTGCCTCATGGGATACTGAGAGGCAGCATCAGTTCTTTTGGGTGACTACGACATGTGTATCGAAACAGATGTTCCTGGACACTTCCGGGGACAGCACTGCTTGGTGGAAATAGATCCTCCCACGCCCCCCAGGAGACCATTCGTCGCCGTTGAACAAATGATTCCGGAATTCGTCAACATCACCCACCCAGAAAGCGTAAGTATGTCCTACTCAAAAATCAATATTGGCAGAAAACTACATTCTTCTCATATCTTTTTAAACAATGAATGCATTGGAATTTTTAAACATTAACATCATTTAAATATTTTGATTTGTTTCTTCCTTATTGATGTGAGATTTTTTTTTTATTAATATTTTACCTGCTAATCCAAGATTTCATAAACTTAATTGTGCTATAAACTCTTTTTCCAAGAGTTCATAAATGTGATTGTACTATAAACTCCTTTTACAAGAGTTCATAAATGTAATTGTACTATAAGCTCCTTTTCCAAGAGTTCATAAACGTAATTGCACTACGAACTCCAAGAGTTCATAAACATAATTGTACTATCAACTCCTTTTCCAAGAGTTCATAAACGTACTATCAACTCCTTTTCCAAGAGTTCAAAACGTACTATCAACTCCTTTTCCAAGAGTTCATAAACATAATTGTACTATCAACTCCTTTTCCAAGAGTTCATAAACATAATTGTACTATCAACTCCTTTTCCAAGAGTTCATAAACATAATTGTACTATCAACTCCTTTTCCAAGAGTTCATAAACATAATTGTACTATCAACTCCTTTTCCAAGAGTTCATAAACATAATTGTACTATCAACTCCTTTTCCAAGAGTTCATAAACATAATTGTACTATCAACTCCTTTTCCAAGAGTTCATAAACATAATTGTACTATCAACTCCTTTTCCAAGAGTTCATAAACATAATTGTACTATCAACTCCTTTTCCAAGAGTTCATAAACATAATTGTACTATCAACTCCTTTTCCAAGAGTTCATAAACATAATTGTAATATCAACTCCTTTTCCAAGAGTTCATAAACATAATTGTACTATCAACTCCTTTTCCAAGAGTTCATAAACATAATTGTAATATCAACTCCTTTTCCAAGAGTTCATAAACATAATTGTACTAACAACTCCTTTTGGTAGAATATGAAGCTTTCTCAGTAAAATAAAAAATCTTAGTTTATACCGAACTTTTTGTATAGGAATGTATGGTCGAAAGTGACGCCTTGAGGCATGATCGCACTTTCAAACAAATTTCTCATAACAGTAAGGCAGAATGTATAAACTGATGCCCAGAGGGTAATGAATTTCAAGCGTGGTTGTCAACCCCGATGAGCACTCTATTTTATTCTTACTCTATATTTGCAAATGTATTTTCTTTTACGAGATTGCAGCTGACTCAAATGAGGATCTTGTTGCTCGACAGTTGTTATAAGCATGCGCCTGGTATCTTTGGAACTGTTCGTTAACTCCTTCTGTGCTACCAAACCTGTATTACTGTTAGTGGTCGCAATTCTGGACATTCATTGTAAACAATGAATAAAAGAAGCATTCTGCAATATTGCTGTAAATAAACAATGTTTTTCTGTTCATCTCTCACATTTTGTGTTCCTGCCTCAATGCGTCACTTCCGACCTTACATTCTTATAAAAAAAAAAATTTATGTTTTCGTAAGTTGTTATTCCTCTCAGTTTGTACCATGACCGTTGAGCATTCCTGTATATTATATATATATATATATCAAAATGTTCCAAAGTGTATTAATAGACGGTCCTATAGGGGCATAAAGAAAGTGAATTCGGCTGCCAGTGATATTTTGAATCGAATGACTACGTATTTGCCATGAGTTGCACATTAAGCCAACTGGTGTGCAATGTTTTTGATTTTTTTCGGTTTTTGACTTCCAAATCATTCAACAGTTGTGACAGTGTTGATGGAAAGCCCATCCACCACGGCAAAGTCATACCAAATTGGATGGAAAAAGTGCGTGGAACATACCATACCATTTGGTGCCATACCGTTTCCCCTTTCTTCAAGTATTTTCAGTTCAAATTTGAATTCACTGCGACGAGAGTGGTTCTTTTTTTACAGCATTTTGAAAAGTGGGACTTTAATTATAATTACCCTGTATAGTATATATATATATATATATATATCTCTAGGTATATTAAATTTTAATTTTGTTTAAATTTTATGACGCTCGTTAATTTATATCCTTTTTAAAATGCGTAAGTTAAAGAAGATATTTTTGTAATTGATTTGTCTTTCTTTTCCAGGCTACAACCGAATTCTTGAAGAAGGCGATGTACTTCTACTTTTTAAACTTTCGATCCGCAATTTGTGTGCCGTCCACGTGTTCAAGAACAGAAATAGAAATGATCGCCTCCAAAGGTATTAACTATTACTTCATTTCATTCATTAAAATCGTTTATTCATAAGTAGGAAAATTTTTTATAAAAAGTTAATTAAATTAATCGGAGAAGAAGAGTTTCCTAGAATTTAACAAAATTTTTGTCCGTTCTATAATTTTATTTTCTGAGAATACTTTTATTTGTTTTATTCCTAAAACTTCAATATGAATTCAAGTTTGTCCTTTATTGATAGTTGTGCTTTATTGATTTTGTTGTTGATATTGGTGATATTTGATCTGATATTGATATTGATATGATGTTGATTGTTGATATTGTTGATATTTGATATGATATTTATTGATATGATGTTGATTGTTTGATATTGATATTGTTGTTGTGCTCGTATGCCACTTCGATCAAAGTCATTCGCCAATTAGAATGAAGAAATGTAGCAGGTACAGAGTTACTCAGGCTGCACACCACTAAACTTGCACGCGAACACAATGTCAGGGAAGTTCACACTCTCCATCTAGATATTCTGATTTACAGTTTTATTTTATCCGTCTTCGTCTTTGGCAATAGAAACGAATCTTTCAGTTTGACGTCGTTTTTGAGTTTCGAACTAAACATACTTAGTTTGGAAATTTATATGGATAGTACTTATAAATAAAAAAAAAATTAAATCAATTTTTAATTAAATTCTTAAGATATTCTTTGTCTTTCAAAATATTATGCTATAATCCTACTGCAATGACTATAATTTTTATTTTCTCTACATCACAATTTTATTTTCGGTTGTATGTTTATTTTAATATACTTTATTAATTAAAATTAGAAAAATATTGCCATGCTTCTTCAAATGTATACTAGTGTTAATTATTTGGTGAAAAATATTTCGCGACATCTTAGGGTCAAAAGTCTACTTTTTTTCCGATAACTGACAAAAAGAAGATATTCATTTATCTAACTTTTAATTCCATAAAATGTCTAAGAAAGTGTTCGGACCCGGTGTTTTTTAAGCCAAGTCATTCACCAGCGGGACAAAAAAAAAAAAAGTTATCCAGAGTTATTTAGAGTGGCCACAGGTGTCCTGCTATACTGCATATTCAGCGTTATATAGAGTGAACAACAAGATGGAAGCGTCTACCTTGCACCCACATTGAGCCATCCCAATTTGAAACGAGATTGCATTTGAGGGATGCAATACCCCTCGTCACCTCCTCCTAATGGAATAACTTTCCGACCTATGGATTCCTTTCCGACCGATGTGGACAATAGAACTCTGGCACTACTGTTAAAATACTGAAGACGGAGTTAATACATTATCAGTAAACGATATCAAGTCAAGTTTCAGCTATCCGACGTAATAGTTGCTATTTTAAAAACCAGCATAATATTTAAAATCATTTTTAAGTTTAATAAAAATCTCATATTTCATCCAGTTAAACTATTTGGGAATAACATTTTCTTATTAAAATTTATAATAATAATAGTGTAACGTCTCGGCCCATACTAGACCTATAACGGCTTCAAGAAGAGGGCTACTTTCAGGTTCATGAGAACATTTTAATTTTTATTTACAAGTATTATTATATATACAGAACTGCGGGTTAATACAATTTGTTATTTACAAAAAAATGAAAATTAAAGATTTAAATTTGATTCACAAGTGCTGTTCACTCCAAAGACGGAGTTTTCGAGTCTACGACGAAACATGTGGTCTGCGGTGGACCTTAATTATCATACGGCGGGATTTACGAAACCACAAGAGACTCACTTTGTACACAGGTGGAATCTCCGGCCTGTTCAGTCACTGCAGAGAAAAAAACTCCTTGTCGACTCATAGAAGAACTCTCTCCTTTTTTCTCCAAAAACCTTCTTTTAAGAAAATCCGTCAAGAGGAGGGATCAGCTCTTCTCAGTTCTCATTGGAATAGATATTTTCTCAGCCCATGGTCTATGACCAATCACGATGAAACAACTCATGGTGTTGCCCATATTCCATCTGTAATTGCTAATTTCATGAGTTCTCATTATCCACGACCCTAAATATCTGCTATCAGATTTGAGTGGCACGTTGTTCTCATTAATACAAAACAGTAATTGCAAATAATATATCTATATATCCCCAATATTGCTTATCTGCTGTCAAATTTGAGTGCGGGTTGTTATTATGCATTTGTCAAAGAATATACATTCCTGTCTCCTGGAAAAGAAATGTCACAAATACTACAATAAAATATCAAGCACATTTCTTTATTTTTTAAAATATTATAACATAGTCAATGGTGAATGTCATAAAACGAATTTTTCTTTCTTCTTTCAGCCATGGAGTCAATTGGGATTGAATTTAAAGTTTTGGTACCAAACTGTGAGGTAAAAGTGGAAAAGGTTACCCTTAATAAGAGTGAAATATCTATAATGTGAGTATCATTTTCCTCAACAATGGCTTTAAATATTTTCTAGAGTGTAAACAGTGTTTGAAGGTTAATAGATAAAATTGCAAAATAATTTTATTCAATAATAAGTAAAAATAAATCATAAATTAATTTTATAATAATAATAATAAACTAATTTAAAAATGAAATTTTATTCAAAAATAGCAAATCGGTTACTTTTAATGAATTAAATATAATTGGTAGAATTTATGTATAATATTACAATTGTTTAAAAGACTTTTAATGGCGCCTTTTCTTGCAAACAATGCTCCTTGAATAGTTAACTGCATTTCTTAATAACAGGAATAAAATTCCAATTGAGAAATTTGCCGGACTCGGGCTTACGTCATATTGTAAGCTAGTGTATAGGTTCACATTTTTAAATCTCCCTTTTATTCACAGGTGTTTCCATTATTTTGATAACCACCAGTATATGTATATATATATGAGAAAGAGAGTGAAAGAGGAAAAAGAGAGTCAAGTATTTAGTTTTCATAACTAGAAGTTGTTATATACTGGTTTCAGTACCAGGTCTACAAATTTCTAGGTGGTATAAGGTTGTACAAGATAATTCGGAACTCCACAGTATTACAAGGTTCAAAATTCTTTCCTGCTTTATATACATATATTTATATATATATATATCGTAAAATATTCTAATATATATATAGCACAGATATATTGGCATATTTTATTAACCAATGTACATTAATAAAAAAAAAACTGGGGCAGTTAATTTCTGCTTATTACAAGGTATCTCAATACCAGGTTTACAAAACCTCTAGGACAGGTGACAGATACCCAGGGGGTACCTAGGCGACTCAAATTCACATAGCAATGCAGGTTTGTAAATGCTTTCATGAAGTATGCTCAGAAAGCACTATAAATGGAAAGACACAAAAGAGAATGTGAGATTTATTAATCGACATACATCAACAAAACTAGCATGGTCAACAGTAGCAAATGTAAACGACGGATGTATGTTGTTTTCACTTAGAATCCTCCAGATACTGCAGCCGAACATATCAGCATGGGGAGCTATAGTTCACTTCAGGGAACTTGTATTGTCCTGTACTAAACCTAGTACAGATTCATCCATATCCGAAGTCCATGCCGTTCGTTCACACCTAGAAAAGTCCATTTCAGAAGGTGCAAGAACCCAAAGATGCGATAGCTGGCAATAACCATCATTGGATATCATTGCGAGTATAAGAGTTATGCGTTTTGCGTTACATTCTTTAGCCCCACAAGGCCAAAAGATATCCACTAGCATCACGTTCGTATGATCAATCATTCTACTATCGTTTCCTCAGTGTGTGAAACGAAGAGTTTTTCGAGAATAATAGAAACTCCCGCACCAGTGCAACGCCATCTGCCAGAAAATCTTTGCCATCCAATAATGCTATGCCTAGTATGCTATCCTACTCCTTCCTAAAAGTTTATAAACCTAGCTTTATCAGCTGCAGTAAAAAGAAAAATTGCTTTTTGTGGGAAAAAAAAAAGGTTCAATGAAAATTAATGAGCGAGATAATCTCTTTTAGGTTTAAAAATAAGTTTCTTTCTGAGATTTAAATGAAAAGTTATTTAAAGTAAATAATACTATAGCTATTGTAAGTACTAAAGTTAAAAAAAGTTAAGTATTGTAAGTCCTAAAGTTAAAGTTTAGTATTATTTACTTACAATAACTTTAGTACTAAAATTATTTATAAGTAAATAATACTAAAGTTATTTGAGATAAATAGTATTCTTTATTTGTCATTTATCAATATTATTTTTTCCTTTCAGAACCGTGTTAGCATTTTTATTATTTTTGGCCGTTACCGCTACTATAACAGATGTAACGCTGAAGTTAAAATCTGAAGACGAGAATTACCAAGCAAAACTAAGTACGTATTTAAACTTCTATAATTCTTCACTTACGGTTAAATATAACTGATATATGAAAATGATGAATAATTTGTTGTTTCATAATTTTTTATTCATCATCATTTAAGTTCAAATTTTTTTTTCAATCAATGTTCTAAATTAATTAAATATATTTTTTAGCTAAAAAGGTATTTCATAAGAGTAAAAAATACCACTGATATTTTATATCCAACAATTATTTATTCAATTAATATAATGACTAACTCCACGAAAGAGATTATATAAGAAATGTTGAATTGTGGGATTGATGACCAAGTGGCGGGCGCTCAAAAACCACGTGATTTCGATTTATTTTTCGAGAAAAACTACTGCCATGGATATACAAAAATAATTAGTATTTTCTAAGTAATTTGGAGTCCACTATTAAAACAATTAGGTCCTAGATTTGTCTAATATGACTATATAGCGTTATAGAACAGGAAAATGACACCCCGTAAAAGCCAGCGTCACGGAGCCAAGTCAGATTTTTACGTACGGGTTCTCCATCACAACAGAAACTGTAAATCCTTCCATGAGATCACACTGTTTCTTGGACTTAGTCTAGATGCTGCTGTCTTCCAAGTAGGATAAACAACAACAATAAATGTTGAATTGTCTATCAGTTCCAACTTGCAGGAAAACACTTTTTTGAAGTTTCATCCTGAAATTTATATTAAATGCCAAGACAAGACGGATAACAAGCGTTATTTAAAGTACCAAGAAATATTTTTCTGCATTTATTAAAGACATATGTTTCATTTAATATAATGGATATAATAAAAACAGAACCGTAAAAATTCGATCGATTATTCATTACTAATGATATTAATTAATGCAGCGTGTAGGCTGGGCAACTGAATTGTAACTGGGTGTGATTGGGTTAAGATACTTGAGACACAGGTTGGAGAACTCACAGCTTTATTGACACACGCACAAACACCACACACATACAATGAAGGACATACAATATTTAAACATTTAAAGAATATAATTATAGATTTGATGCAGGATTCCACTTCTAAGCCGAAAACCCCATATTGAGGTACGAGCGGGATGCGTGGAATATATTTCCACTCAAGAATCTGTAACTGATCATTTCTCCTGAACATAGGAGGAAAGTCAAATGTTGAGGAGGAAGCATGGCTATATTAAAAAATTATTATCCTTCTAGTTTTCATTAATTATATGTTTTTCGGAATAAACACTTTACATTTCTGAGAAAATTTTAGTTTTTAAGATAAAAATAGGGAAAAGGATATGACTTAATGGGAAATTAATTACTTAGTATGCCGTCAAAAACAACAAAAGTTACAAAATTATTTTCAAATCCTACACTAACAAAGTAACATTTAAGTCTACAAAAATATTTTTGTTGTTACAAGGTGAGACTGCTTCTTATCTTTCCTTATCATGCTGCTGCCTTCGTACAGAATTCAATAAAAACTGCTAGTCTACTATTTACTAATAAATCGTAATTCAAAATTTAAAATAAACATTTAATTTACGTGTATTAAATACATCCAATAATTAAATGTGACTAGTTTATTATGGTGATTTGAAGTACTCATTCAATAAAAGTACCAATTCTGCATTTATTTTAGAAATGAAGAAATCATTCAATAGACCTCCATAATATAAAAATTTATTTTAAAAATATCTTCTAATTTTTATACTTCCATTCCAAGGCATTTGAAATCGAATCTTAAAATGATAAAATTATGATTTTCTTCTTCTTCTTCAGGTTGGCGTAACTGCCAGGTTGTCTGACCACTGGCAAATTTCGAGACAGGAGATGCTTTCAATTTTACGGGAATTCTTAGGTATATTATTAATGGGTTATTGCGAAATTCAAAGTGTATAATGTGTGTATTCGATAGACGGTTTTAACGTGTTCTTCCTAGGTTTATTATTGTTATAAGGATATAAAACATTAGAGTTTAAGTACAACCTAAAATACCTGAGTACAACATTAAAATAGCACTTTTTTTAAGATTTTTTTTTTTTAATCATGAAATTGGTTTCTGATTTATTTCATGTGCATGTGTTTCCGTTCTCCAACATGTATAAGTCTCTGAAGGCATTCGAACTTGTAGGTTTATATGTGGTATGGGTTATTGCAAATTTTTAGGTAACAGTTGGGCTGACATGTACGTATGCTGACACATAAATGGCGCTACTAAATTATATTAAATCCATATGAATTTTAGTTAACTTTAACCTTCAAAAGACACGTGTATAAATTTGACAGCTGTTGCACTATTTGTATGTGAGTTATAGCATTTTTAGTGAAGCAACTTTTGTTAGTTTGAAAAATGGATAAAAATCGAATTTCGTGTGTTAATTAAAGTATTGCTTTTACGAAAAAATACTATTGAAGCCAAGGCTTTTGATAAACATTATTCGACTTTGCACCAGGAAAATCAACCGTAGAGAAGTGGTTTGCTAAATTCAAACGAGGTGAAATGAGCACCGAGGACGATGCACGCAGTGGACGCCCCAAAGAGGCTGTTACAACGAAAGCATTTTAAAAAATCCATTAAATAATTTCCGATAACCGTAAATTCCAGTTGATTGAGATAGCTGAACTCTAAAGATATCAAAAACGTGTTGATTTATCGTGAATGAATGCTTGGATATGGCGAAACTCTATTCAAAGTTGTCTGCCACGCAGAGCTCACAATCGACCCAAAACAACAACGAATTGATGATTTTAAATGGGTGTTTGGAGCTTTCAATCGTAATAACGGAGGCAAATAATGACAATAGAGGAAACATGGCTTCCATCAGTTTATTATTGTTAGTCCAATATAAAAGTCAGCCGAGTGGACTGCACGTGATGAACACTAAAAATGCTATAACCCATATTAATAGCGCAACAACATTCAAATAGTATACACGTGTTTTTGAAGGTTTTTTTTAACTAAAAAATCATATGGATTTAGTACTTTTTTTTAGAATCATGAAATTAGTTTCTATGATTTATTTCATGTGCATTTAGTACTTCTCCAACTATTTAGTCTATCTGGTTTTAAGGTAGAAGGTTTACATGTGGCATGGGTTATAGTGGGTTTTTAGGTTATTAAATGGGTTATTGTTAAACACAAAGTGTTTAATGCAAGTATTGGGCAGAATAAGCGTTTAACTGTTGTTTAAGTAACTATAACTAAACTTAAAAAATGTTTAATTTTATTTTTTTTAATTTTAAATTTTAAAAGTTTTAAAGTAACTACATACACATTTAACTGTATATGTAAGAGAACTGTTTAGCGTGTTCTTTCTAGGTACTTGCTCATTGTTATAAGGGTTTAAAGTTTAAGTCCATGAGTACACTACCACAATAGTTCTTTTTTTTAAAAGATTTTTTTATGATTTTGTTTTAATTATGAAATTAACTTTGATTTATTTCATGTGTATGTGTTTCCTTCTTCAACATGTATAAATCTCTAATGGCTTTCGAATTAACCTGTAGGTTTATATGTGGTATGGGTTTTAGCGGTTATTTGAATACATGTATTAAATGGGTTTAAAGTTTAAGCCCCTGAGATATTTAAAGGTTTTCTTATGATTTTTTATTAAATGGGTTATTGCTGTATTCTAAGTGTCTTAATGTGTGAATTGGGAAACAGTTTTAGAGTCTCTTTCTAGGTACATGTTATTGTTATATGGGGTATAAAAATTTTAAAGTTTAAGTCCCTGAGTACAACATCACAACAGCATTATTTTTTTTTTGTAAAAAGATTCTTTTATTACGATTTGTTATAGGTGTCGCCGTTAGATATCTGCTATGCTTCTTTTATACACGAATGCCTGTCGACTTGAAAAAAGACGAGTCTCCGAATAGTATCAAAATTTTTCACGGAATGAAAGTAATCACTATTCTGTGGGTGATTTTAAACCACTTTACTACTACATCAATTATCAAGCTCTAGGTAAGTATCTTTAGATATTGTGTGCCTAAACTGCTTTTACTGAATTATTGAGATTTTAATCAATCGCTGCAATTTCATTTGACAACATAATCAAAACAATTTTACTCAAAAATTTAATAATCAAATACTGCGAATAAAAAATTGTGGGAACTGTAAGGATTTTTAAGTTACTAATTTTAATAATAAGATTTTTTTTTTAAATTACATGAATTTTTTTAATTAAAATATTAAAGATTCATTTTTTAAATATAGTATATAATAAAATAAAACATGTTTAAAAGTTTTTCAGTATTTGTTAAATTAAGAATGCGTTTTGTAATTTTCTAACAAAGAAGCAAAAATGATAGAGTTTTGTGAGGACCTTAATTTTAAATTTTAAATTTTGCCCTACGCGTGTGTTTATTTAACATGCCATACTAAATCTGCTAATCAAAGTGAGGAGTAAAAAACATGCCATACTAAATCTGCAATCAAAGAAGCACTACTGTGCCAAAAAAGGAAAAACCAATTTTAAATTTAAATTTCCCGGGCGTATAGAATTTCAATTTTTTTCTTTTATAGGTTGTTGGCACTGTCCTTGACATCTGTGTGAAATTTCACGTCAAAATATCAATTAGTGTTTGAGCTACGCTTAGCTTTATGAGACGTTAAAAGTGATTTCGGCGATTTTTGAATTGTCTGAATTCATTGAGCAAAGAACTTGCATTACATTTTGTTTGCGGAAATGTATAGAGAGTGTTGCAGAAGGCATTCGGTGAGCATTCTTATATCGGAAAGAAATGTTTAGAAGTGGTATAAACAGTTCAAAGAAGGCAGAGAACGCTTTTGAAGACGAAGAGCGTTCTGGTCGACCATCTACCTCAAACGGCAAGGCTCACGTCCAAAAAATTAAAGATTTGGTGCTTGCAAACCGTCGATTTACAATTAGAGACCTTGCTGCTGATGTTGGAATTTCAAAAGGATCTGTCAATTCCATTTTAAAAGATGTTTTGGGCCTCAAACGCGTCAAATCTCGATTGGTACCGAAAACACTGAATTTTTGGAAAACATCGTCGCGTTGAAATTAGTAAAAACTCAATTCACATTTATGCATATCGCAAGCTTGAAAACAATATTTCTAATAAATCAAATTAGGCCACATAACATAAAAAATAAAAATTTGTACAAATAATATTACATTTTGTTTAAAAAAGTCTTAAGCATTCAAAAATTAAGAATACATTTCTTAATTTTCTAATTGAAAAGAAACATAAGTAATAGAAATTCATTATATTATACTTAACACTCAACGTAAATTTTGTCTCTGTTTGTATGCATTTACTTAAATTAATATATCAAATTAGAATTTTTAAGGTGAGAAGTTTATATCACTGTCATGGTATGTAAAAAGCTCTGATAAATCAAAAATCAAGCAACGTCGCTTAAAAAAATTATACATTTGTAGAAAGATTACTTATGCTTGTTCAATTCCTTCTGTTAGCTCACACTCTCCTCTATATATCTTGTTCAAATTTTCAATCGTTCATAAAATACTTTTTATTCCTCCACTCAAGTTCTAACACATTTTTTTTTTTAACTTGTAGTGGAGGACACGTGATGTTAATACAATTTTTTCAAATACTAATCCAGTAGTTAAATTTAATTAATTAATTTTAGTTTTTTTTTAGATTTAACTTGCATATATCTACCAATAAATGGCGCCAAATAAACTTAAAAAATTGAAGAAAATTATTTATAAAGGACTTTCTGCGATATAGTGAAAAAAAGTAGGAATTGACTTATTAGTAGTATTATAGTAACGCCTTGTCATTAGTATTATTTAAAGTTAACACTAAATGTAAATTTTGTTCCTCTTTGTATGTGTTTACTTCATTCAGTATACCAAATTAGTAGATTTAAGGAATTGTAGGTAGAGTATAGTAGGTGAGTAGTAGAGTATAGTAAGTTAGTAGGTGAGAATTTTTATCACTGCCCTGGTATGTAAAAACTGTGATAAATCAAAATAAAACAACGTCACATAAATGAATTATAGAAATTTGTAGAAATATTATTATACTCTTATTTTAAAATCTTCTTCATTTATTTATTTATTATTTTCTTTAAACATGTTGTCATTATAATTATATATTTGTTTAAATCTCAGAAAGTAGCTTAGCAGGTGTATGAAATTAAGCTTTTTTTCGAATTGTTATATATGTATATATTGTACGTATTTCATTTCAATTGTTTTTTAGGTTCTCTTTAAATGCGAGAATAGCAACGATGGAAGGGGCTTTTCAATTCATAGCTAACGGATTCTTGAATGTAGAAACATTTTTCTTCATAAGGTATGCAATTAGCGATGCTTTTAGATTTTTACGAAAACTTTTCGATGCACTGGTATTTTTAAACTTTTGAACGGAAAATGCTTTCTTTTTTTAATATTTCAAATTTTATCACTTATATGAAATAATCTAATCTTGACTATTGTTCATTGTTTTTTAATGCATAACAGCTGATATGGGGAGTGACCAGCACTCTGGCTCTCAACGTCACAGGTTTCGAGTTCGAGTCTCGGCTGTGTCATGAATGTAGTGGTTCGAAACCACTTTAAACCGTAGATCCCTGTCTACTATAACTGTTCAGCTGACAACCCTACCCCGTAAAATGTTAGCGTCACGGAGCCAAGTCAGACTTCTACGTGTGCTCCATCACAACAGAAGCTGCCCTTTTTCCTCCTTCCATAAGACCATGTCGGTTCTTGGACTTGGTCTAGATATCTACCAAGTGGGATAAGAAACAACAACAAGTCAAAATAATTCGTAATTTTTTTTATATTAAGCAACTAAATCTCTTTAAATAACACCTATATCTATTGCATTAAAATGAATAATACGAATGTGTTTTAAATAAACCGGGATTTGGGTTGACAACCCTACCCCGTAAAAAGAGATCATCTTCTGACTTGAAATTTGCAAGTATGCAGACTCACCATGGGGCTGTTGCGCCAAAGAAGATTTGGTTTGGTTTGATTTGTCGCTCTACGGGCATTTTTTGCACACTTTAAGCTAATTAGACTGCGACCTACAGTTCAACATGGATTCCGAACCACTCACAAACATCTATGCCACCTCCAGGATTCGGACCTGAAGCCTGTTCTCGTCTATGAAGAAGACGAACAGCTGATGTATAAAGAAAAAAGTATGAAAAGTATGGCTGTTGGTTCCACAGGCATCAGGTTTGAATCCTGGAGGTGGCATAGATGTTTGTGAGTGGTTTAGAATCCACATTAAACTGTAGGTCCCTATTTGATTACCCCAAAATGTGCAGAAATTAATTTTTAAAGCGACAAAACCAAACTTTTAAAAGAATATCCTGTTTTTTATTTAAAGCCAATCACGCTTGTTTTAAAGAACATGGTTAGTTTTAAAATGCAATTGCCCATTTATATGAGAATATTAAGTGCCATAGCAAAGAGCGGATGCAATATTAGAAATTCTTCTTCATTGGCTCAACAGCCCCATGGTGGGCCAAAACCGTCTGCCTACTGGGAGGTTTTAAGACAGGGGAATGTTTTTCTTTCTGTGGAGTAGAAACAACATTCATATTAGACGGGGATTTACGGTTTAAAATGGATTCCGAAGCACTTCAAATATCCATGGCACCGATGGGACTCATCGGAAACCTATGGCACCGAGTACCAGTGCGCTAGTCATTCGGCTGATTAAGCTGCAGTATTAGAAATCGCAAGACATTTCACGATCTTCAATCTTCATTATAAAAAAAAAGTTGATTTTTAATTGTTATCGTAAAAATATTTTAAATATTTTATTTGTTTAATATTTTTATTTACAGTGCTGTTTTGGTTTCACATGGTGTCATGAAGATGAAACAAGAAAAAAATAAATATTTTCCTTTTCATATTTAGACGTGTTTGGAGGTAAGAAATAGCGCACTTCATAATTTTAAAATTTTATTCACTTTTATATGTAGGTAGTTTGAAAATAATTTAATATTGTCAGTTAATAATTAATTTATGATAAAATTGAATAAATGTTAATAAAAAAAAAAAAGAATCTTACATTAAAATAAAAACACCCGTGAGAAATCTTTTCTAAGAAAATTAATTCTAGCTCTTTGTTAATGTTTCTAAAGCTGTATTAAATAAAAGCAAATTATGTATTGATATTTATCCAAGTTTTTAAAACTTTTTATTCATTTTTTTATTTATTATTTTGTTAACAAATGTATTGTCTATTGTAATTTGTTAACAATCTACAAAAAAAAAAAAATTTTTTTTGCAAACGCAAGTAGAAAAAAAAAAAGGACAAATATTTATTTTATGGTTCTTAATAAAAATTAAGATCACAATATATAAAAATTATTTTTTTATTTTAATTGTGAAAAAAAAATAAATAAAAACAGAAATTACACAGATTTAAAATATCTTGATATTTCTAAATTTTAAAGCTAAAATATATATTTATTTAATTTTTTGATTATAGTCATATTTATTATGTCTTTTGCTGGCAAAGCTACAAATTATGTCCTATAAATAAATTATTAATGGAAATATAAGGTATTTCTAAATGTTAAGCAATTAAAAATTACAGATATTGCAGTCCAAAGCTTGTTTTTTTATGTAACTTAATCATAGATTACAAACTTCAGAAGAAAATAGTGATATTTTGTAATAGTTTAACAGGCATCTCTTAATTTACGAAATTATTATCCGTGTTTGTTACACCTTCTTTATAGATCCTAGATCATCATTATAATAATTTAATGATATTTTATAATAATTTAACAGACATCTCTCTAGTTGCCAAATTATAATCAGTGTATTTTAAATAATATTATTATAGTATAATTATTTATAGATCCTAGATCATCACTTTGTTGTTTAACCTCTAATTTTACTATTAGAGAACTGGCCAATTAATTTCTAATTTAGTAAACATAATTTCGTAATAAGGAAACGTAAAAGTACCATAAGGAAATCTATAGCATAAATTTCCTTATGGTACTTTACGTTTCCTTATAATAATAATAATAGCACTTAATAATAGAATAATAGCAGAGTAATAGGAATCATAAGAATAATAGAATTAATAAGCAAGAATAATGGAAGAATAATAGCAATCATCTTATATTTAAAACTCAATTTCATCACATTTAATGATTTGATTAATCAAACAATTGAGTTTTCGCAACAACCCGATTTCCTTTACCAAACAAGCTAAATAATAATAAATTTCGATTCATTATTATTTAATTAGCTGCTCAAGAAAAATATTAATTGTGATTCTGCAAACACTACTTTTTTTGTTTCAACTTTTGTTTAGAGAGTTGGTATGGCTGGTATGTTAAAGGCCAGAAGGAGTTTTGATTGGTACCATAAACAAGAAAAAAAAAAAAAAAAAATGCAATAATAAGATTCTTGTTTTGCAATGGTTCTTTGTGCTGCAAAAACTTGTTCGAAAAACAAGTTTCGAGGTGGTAAAGGGGGAAAAAAGATTTCTTTTTATTTTTGGTTTGTTTGTTTGTGTGTTTCTACGTAGACTATTAATTGCTTGCCTTTTACTTTCTACTCAAAATAAACGAGAAAGTGCAACAGACCACATGATTAATAAACCCATTGCCAAGGTCAAGTTTATTCTAAATTCTTGCAGCACTTAAGGCGCAGTGACATGTCCAAAAGCATGTTATTTTTCTTGTGAAATAAATATAATTGATAATTTACAAAAATATTTTTTATCCCCTTACTTATTAAATATTTACTTAAGTTATATCTAAAATACTGATGTCAAAGGTCAAGTTTATTCTAATTCTTGCAGCGCTTAAGTAGCAAAATATGCAATATTTCTGCATAGTGACGTAAAGCAACATGTTTAATAAGTGTGTTATTTTCTTGCGAAATAAATGTAATTGATAATTTATAAAAAATATTTTTATCCCTTGCTTATTACTTTACTTATTAGATATTTATTTAAGTTATATCTAAAATACCGATGTCAAAGAAGATTGAACTGCTTTTATGTATTACAGATATAGGTCCAATGTTTATTTTTATTAAAAAGCAGCTTTTAAATGTTTATAAGTAACGTTTTTCTTAAGTTGAACGTCTTATTAATTATTTAACGTTTATTTAACACATTTTAAGTTTAACGTGTGTTTTTTAAGTTAACGTTTATTCAAAACGACTGTTGCTATAAAGGTTTATTAACATCGAAAAATAATTTTTAAATGACAGCATCGCGTGTCAAATTTATAATATTACTAGTTGACCCGGCAAACGTTGTTTTGCCATATACATTATTTCTATAAAATATTTTTTTAGTTACATAAAAAACTAACTTTCTATAAGTGTGTGGAAATGTGGTTATGATTGAAAGAGAAATGGAACGTTGCAGACAATGACGGCGTATAAAATGATACTACACTAACCATTTATTTATTTCATCCTTTATATTTTATTAAATTAATAAATATATTTTAAATCACATTATATAATAGCTGTATATGCATCAAAAATAGTTATTTACATATTTACTACTAATTATGGCAATTATGGCAAATTATTTTATGTATCCAGTATTTTCATGTACAGCAATTTTTCCATCGCCATTATCTAACAGTTGCTTTGAGAATGTTTCAGCGGATGGATCTTGAAGCATTTGAAGCGCATATTTACTTTTAGTTGTAATTTTTTCAACATTACGCCACACTGACGATGATTTTAAGCAAGCGTTGATCTCATCAGCGTACGTTGAACGTGGAATGGCAGGAAGTGTTTACCTGAAATCACCTGAAAGGAGTAACAGAGTGCCGCCAAACAGTTTGTCGTTATAAGTTTTTGCTTTCGATAATCTTATGAATCTTCGAATTGCAAATAACACTTACTTTTACTGGAATCCCAGATTCGCCTCAATAAAAGAAAATTACAAAGCAATTACACCTGTAAGTTAAAACGTTCTTTATTTTTCTTAGAACAATAATAAAGTTGCCAATTTTGTTTAAACATTAAAACACGCTACACGTTAAATATAATTTAATGCTACATGTGCAAAGAATATAACTTAACAAAACATTAACTTAAGACATTAACACGCTACACGTGCAAATATAATAGTATTCGTTCTCTTATTATTTGACTTACCTATAACAATGATAAAACACACGTATATTTATTTAACACGTAAATATTTCTCTTTAAATTAAAACTATTCCCACAAAAACGTTGCGTATATACAGGTAAAACAACGGCCGTTGTTGGCGCGAGTTCACAGCACGTGTTGATTTATATAAGATCACTTAATTAAATAAAAGTAAAAAAAATGAAGCCGATTAAAGACTTTAATTTTTGTTTAAACACACGTGTTGTGATGTCATGACTAAGAAATTAAAAAACCCACTACATTGTTTTACGGAAGAAATTTTAAAAAATATTTAGGGGTGACCACCCTTTATCACTTTAGAAAAACAGATTACAACCGATTCACAGACCTGCCAAATATGCACAAAAATTTTCAAAGAATCGGTTTTCGGAGGAGTTTGGCAATGTGACACGAGAATTTTATATATTAGATGAATAAACACGTATTATCCCAAAGAACCACTTGTTAATTTAGTTTTTATTAAACCCTATTACAGGAGTTAATATTTTTATTTTTACAGCGAAAATATTAAAACGATGTTTAAAAAGCGAAATGTGTAAATGTTAAAGCGAAATTTTGAAATTTTTAAAGCGATTTTTAGTTTTTAATTGTTATAGCAAAAATAGCATGCATTTTTCGTAAAGAAAAAAAAATATTCTTTCAAAATGACTCATTAAATTAAAAAAAATAAATAAATAAATAAAAATAAAATTAAATTCTAATAAAAATATATAGGCGATCAAATATTTATTATGGACTACTGTATATCCTGGCAAAAACTGAAAGTAAACCGAGCAGTTACTTTAATCCGTTTAAAATATTATTAAAATAATTGAATATGAATCGAAAATATGATTTAGACTCTATCCTTTTATTATGTTTTTAGAAAAAACATTGAAGTGCTGCATTTTTTACAATTGAAACTTAATATCAAAAATAATGATGGTGTTGCCACCGGATATTACAAATATCTAAACACAATAATTATTAATAAAATTTTTGCTATGTAAAAGGATTATAAATTTTAATTTTAATGATATTTTTATGTAGATTGGCTCCACCGTTTATGCTAGTTATTGCCTGCATCTTCTTGATACCCCACCTAGGGTCTGGTCCTGTTTGGAAAGAAACAGTCATCGATGGCCTAGCGGAGAAATGCAAGAAAAGTGGTGGACTAATCTTTTATTCTTCAACAATTTTGTTCCAAATTCTGAAATGGTAAGTGGATAATTATTCATTTGTTTAAAATTGTGATTAAGTTATAATACTTCAGCGTGATAAATACTTTTTTTGAAACCTTAAATTTTCCAAATCATTTAATTATTTATTTTAGTTTACCAACAGAGAATAAGAAGTTGAAAATTAAAAATGTTTGTTGTAATCTTTCTAAAAATCATAAAACTTTTCATTAAAGTTTCATCTACCATGTAGTAGATGGTTGTTTTAAACTTAGAAACCTACTATGTAGATCAGAGTTGGCTAACCCAAATGATCTTGTGGACCATTTGGAAATGCACCATAACTTCGCGGGCCGCATATAAAATTATATATCTCCGTATTAGATTTAGGCCCACTATAGACATTTTTTGGAGTGAAAAATTGAAACATAATGAGTTATTATTTTTGTGTTTTACTATTATTTTACATGTAAACATAGATAATATAATAATAATGATACTAAATGCACATTGTAAAGAAATATATAACATTAACATGAAATATAAAAAAATATATAAATATAAACAAAATAAAAAGAAGAAATCGTTAAAAATATTTATTTTACTAATGCGATAGTTGTTTCACCACTCTTTCACTCAGCTTTTGCAAATCGATCACAATTTGTGGATTTGCAAATCGTAGTGGATGTTGCAGGTTAGCGTCCGATATGTCTGAGCGTGTTTTGTATTTGGTCAATTTTATTTTAGAAAAAAACGATCAACAATCAACTGTGCTTATCTATGCATGAGCTTACTTATCTAGGCGCCACTGAGCTCCCTTAAAGTGAAACATAGAACCTTTCATATTATATGTCCCTTCCAAGATGCGCACGCATCATAAATTCGCAGAATGTAATTTTAATATTCTGCGAACTCATATCTGTAAACTCATAAATAAAACAGGCAATATCTGTCATATATTGGCAAGGATATTATTTTAAATCAAAGTTAATTTTTTTCACAATTTCGACATTTAATTTTTGAATATATGGATGCACACATAATGTATTTTTTTTTAATATATTGGTTTTTACTACTTATTGCCCATTATAAAATAAATATATTTATTAAAAGTGTGATAAATCTCACTATATATCACGGAAAAATATTTTAGGAGGGCCGCGGGTTGGCCACCCTTGATGTAAGATAATAAAAGTTTGAATAATATAAATGAAAAATTTAAATTAAACTAAAAAAATTAATGCATTTATCAATTGAACGTGCTTTCAAAAATGATTTTTGCATATGCAGTATAAAATATGAGTAAATATCTCATTATATTGATTTTTTCCTTGCTGTAAAATTAAGAATATCTACAGTTGTTCTATGTAGTTAACTTGTAATTTGTAATTTGTTCTATGTAGCTCTAGATAATTTTCATTTTAGAACATTTTTATTATTTTGATTTTATTATATTTTGCCTTAAAAGTTTCTGCTTTTAGTGTTTTAAAATAAAACTAAACATTAGATTTTCAGAGACAAAATTTGAAATAACTAAATCTTAAGCAATTAACATTCTTCTATATGCTTTTACAACTAATTAGTTTAGTATTCGAATTAAATATCTTATTGCAAAATATCCTATTAATTTTTTATATAGTTATGCATGCATTTATTTATTTCTGCTTTCCAGAAATGTTTTTCCTAAATTCTATTGCCAACAATTCTGTCGAATTGTTGTAAATAGCGGTCATTAGGTTTTTGGCAACTTTTTGTGGCGCCAATTGAGCGATAAGTTTCCAAGTGTAACCCGGTTTTCTTGTATTTTCTGAAATTCCCTTCGTTTAAAATCTCAACCCGCTATTTGGCGAACATTGGCGAAAAAGAATTTTGGACGCCAAATCCCATACATTCTGCAACTTTATCTAATTTAAATTTAACACTGTTAAAGTATACTTACATTACACTTCTTGAAATATTAAAAATGAATAGGGATTGTGCATTAAATTGCGTATTCCAATAATAGCTTTGTTCTTTTTGTGTTTTTGTTTTATAGGCGCAAATTTCACAATGTACTGGTGTGGGTACGGGTGGTCCTGTTGTATGCTGTTGGGCGGCGCTACATTGTGCTGTGCGGGTGATGTGCAGGTTGGGCAACTAGATTGTAGCTGAGTGTATTTGGGTTGAGATACTTGAGGCACAGGTTGAAAAGCTCACAACTTTATTTACACTCGTACAAGTACCACACATATATAATTAGAGACATACAATATTTAACCCATTTAAGGACAGATAATTATAGATTCGTGGAAGGACTCCCTTCTAAGCCGAAAAACCGAAACTCGGATGCACGTAGGGTGCGGGAAATATACTATCTCTTCGGATGGGAGTCTGTAGGTTAACTAAATGTTTCTCAGCAAAAGCAAGCACATGGTGGCTTCATATTTGCTCTCAGATGAGGATCTCATGGCCTCTGATCATTTCTCCTGTACGCCACAGGGGGAGCTCTTGCGTACGTATAGGTGGAAGCAAGGTTATAATAATATTTTTTTGCATTGCAGTGTATGAATTGGAGCTGGTATATACCTGTGGATACTCACTTGTATTTAATAAGTTTAGTTGTTCTCATACCTCTTAAAAAGTAAGTAAAAATGAATTTCTATAAAACTCTAGAGTCCTAATTTCTTTTAAATTTGTTTAAGTCTGATCCTAAATGATGAAATTATACTTAACATCATATGTTTGTAACTTAAACATCATATAGAATCCTAAAATGATGTTTAAGTCTAATTTTTAAATGATGAAAATAGACAACATCATTTGCTAATAACTTAAATAGGATGTAGAATCTAATAGGAAGTTTAAGTTCAGAATTTTATTTATTAGTTATTTATTTACATCAGAGGTTCTCAAATGCAAAAATTCACAAATAATTAAAGCAATAATTTCTAATAAAAATTAAACATTTTTACAAAATTTATCAATAGCAAAGGAAGCTTCAATTCATAACTTTAAAAATAATTGATAAAGTTGTTGAATGGTAAAGTAGTTTTCCTGATCTCCTTCATCCTCAAGTTTCTGATTGGCTAGAGTTCTAAGACGTGAGATTTTAGCATTCGGTGGAAGCTCACCTTTAATTACGACGCGTGGTTATCCCAAATTTTAATGCAGCTTCTCGAGTTTACTTCCATGAACTTCGAGAAAAACTATACTCCGACAGAAATTGATACGAGAAAAAAATTTAAAATCTTCACTTTTAAACATTAGAACCAGTATATACTGTATATTTCCGAATATAAACTGATCCGTGTCTAAGCCGAGAATGTATTTTCTTTAAAAATTAGCCTAAGTTCAAAGCCCATATGTAAGCAGAAACAAAAAAAAAAAAAAAAAAAAAAAAAAATCCTGCAACTTTAATTACTTTATTACATTATTATTGTTCACTGTAAGTAATTGAAGTATTTACATTATTACATTGTTAAATACCTTATATTTCAGTGTATATTTTTGACTTATGCATTGAAATATGCGGTATTTAACTTTTTATCTTAATACAATCTTTTTTTTTTTTCCTGTGCTTAATACTATCTCTTTTTCTATATTATAATAGATAATAAAATGCCTTAAATCAATTGAACAAGTAATATAAAAAAAAAAAAATTTAAAGTCAATTCTATTTTTTCACTATATTGCAGAAAAGTCCTTTACAAATAAAGTTGAAATTTTCCTCTTACATCTGGCGCCATCTATTGGTGGATACATGCAACTTAAATCTAAAAAAAAACTAAAATTAATTAATTAAATTTAATTAATGAATTAATATTTGAAAAAAAACTGTATTAACATCCAGTGCCATCCACTACAAGTTAAAAAAATCCTTTGTACTTGAGTGGAGGAATAAAAAAAAGTATTTTATTAACGATTGAAAATTTGAACAAGATATATATATAGGAGAGTGTGAACTAATAGTAGGAATTTAAAAATGAACTTAATATGTTTTGCAGCAGAAAGTCACCATGCAATTTCTCTTTGCAGGAATCCTCGCTTGGCTTTCTTGATGAATGGGACTTTTTTATTATTGGAACTGCAATCACAGCAGTGAATCATGTTTACTTCAAACTTCACCCGACAGCAATAACTGCTTTCGTTCATCCTGAGTAAGTGTGACGTCTCGGTCTGTACTAGACCTATAACGGCTTCGAGAAGAGGCCACTTTCAGGCTGATGGGAACATTTAATTTTTATTTGCAACCATTAATTCTATATATATATGTGTGTGTGTGTGTGTGTGTGTGTGTGTGTGTACAGAACTTTGCGTTAATACAAATTATTATTTTAAATTTGACTCACAAGTGCAATTCATTCCAAGGAAGGATAATTTTGGTTTCTCGGGTCTACAACAAATCTCAAAATAAGTGGTCAGCGGTAGACCTTATTATCACACGGCGTGATACACGAAACCACAAAGAGCTCACTTTGAAAACAATCGGAAACTCCGGCCTGTTCAGTCACTTCAGAGAAAAAAACAACCTTTCTTATCGACTCCCTTTCTTCTTCTCTAAAAACTTCACTTTAAGAAAATCCGCGAAGATGGGTGGGGGAGATCAGCTTTCCTCACTTCTCAATGGAGTAGACATTTTCTCAGTCCATGGTCTATCACCAATCACTATGCAATAACTCATGGTGTAATTCATATTCCATCTGTAATCGTTTAGACCTGTGAAGGTCGCACAGACAATCGCTAATTTCATGAGGTATCCTTATCCATGACACTGAATATTTTCTATCAGATTTGAGTGACAGGTTGTTCTCATTAATACAAAATACTAATTGAATGTAATATAACTATTCACAACACTGCTCATCTGCTGTCAAATTTCAGTGATAGGTTTCTGTTATGTACTTGTTAAGAATATACATTCCTCCTTCCTGGGAACGAAATGCTACAACTCTTCCAGTGGGAAAAATGCTACAATATTTTTGTGAAATAAGTCAAGGTTATTTATGTCTTAAAATCAGGAATTATTTATCAAAAAGTATACAAAAAAAAAAAAAAAAAAAAAAACCATTGAGATGGCAAATTTTCTTTATTACTGAAATAATGTTAATTTTAATTGTGTTTACTACTAAGAATTATTATATAGGCGTTCCACATTTAAAAACTTCTGGAAAGAATAAAATACATCTTGAAAATTCGGAATCACATAGACATATAGGGTCAAAAATGCTTTCTTGACTCAGCAAACATCAGAAAGGCATCACGTAAGTGAATATTCGGTTTAATAATCAATATATATGCATCAATAAAAGTAACAAAAATTAACAACGAACTAATTTAAAGGAGAAGTTCGAATGGTTATCCTTGAGCTGTTAATCTCACATCTCCGTAACATGAAATTCTGAAGGATTCTGGCCATGTATTGGACTTCTCCGGCCTGTCCGGTTAGAGTTCAATGCTGCAAAAATCTTATCGCTGGAATCCTGACAGTTGCCAACGGACGTACAAGTGCCTTAATATGTGGACACAAGTGCTTTAATATGCCCTCAGCAGACGAAATCAAAGCCTGACAGGTCCGGCGATAGAACAGGCCAATCCACTGACTCACTGTCTGCCAAATGTGATGTCCAAGTGATAAAGAACATTATGTCTGAAATGGGCAGGGGTGCGCAAAAACTTTATAGCTAGGAGTATACATTATCGGATATGTTCCTTGTACAAACCATGTACAATTGTTCATTACTCTACTGCCCTATATGCATGTCAGTCAACTCCACTTACGTACAATCACCAGTCCTATTTCCGCTGCTTCAGTATGTGAAGTGAAGAGTTTCTGCATAAATTCCATGGAATTCCACGTTATAAAACATATTTCCGGAAATATTATTCCAAATCCTGCATTGCATTGAGAATGCATTGCTATGTTATTCCGAATCATGTAGATGTACTCTACCTCTCTTAAAAGTTTGTAAACTTTGTAATGGGACAGATATTTCGTATAGCTCTGATAAATTATTATAATAACATCATTTTTTTTGTTCCAATGCAGTTGGCAAACAATAATAACATCATAAAATTGTTATGATTAAAGTTATTGTTTTTTCACATTTTAGGGACATCGACTACTTCGTAGACCGAGGATATTTCCGGAACTTATGTGCACTGTGCGTCTTATTGTGTTGGGTTAACAGTTGGATATATTTTAGCTACCAGACAGAAAATTCGAATACCACTGGTAATGAAACTTTTCATTTATTAATTATTATCATCTCATTTATGTTCGATTTCTTGATAAAAATTGACAGCTGCATTGATTCTTCGTGACTTTTTCGCCAAAAAATGAAAGCCATATCGTTCCACAACCACCGTATTGACACTGCGCGACTTCTGGCTATTCCCTAAACTCAAAAGGCCACTCCGGGGACACCGCTTTGAGTCGATTGAAGAGATTCAACTTAAATCGCCGGTTGCTTTGAAAGCCATCCCTGCCGATGCCCGTTTAGCATGCATTGAGGGATTGGTCATTCCCTAAGTCATTCACTTGTTCTAAAGCAGGTAGTTGAATAAACTAGAACACTGATTTAATACTGAAAATGAGAGCTAATTTAACAGAAAATTAGGACTAATTTACAATTCTTAATGTTGCTTCTAATGTTATTTGTTAATAATTTGGAACATTGATTCAGTAATGAAAATAAGATTTTAGTTAACCGAAAATTGTAACTAATTTACTATAATGTTGTTTGTTAATAAACTGGAACACTAACTCAATACTGAAAATGAGATCTTAGTTAATCGAAAATTGCGACAAATTTACAATACTTAACGTTGTCTCTAATATTAATTCAGTAGTATCATTTAACTATACGTGGAATTTCAGAAATGGATATAACTTCAATACTAATTACAATCCAGTAAAAGCTTATGTTTACATACAATAAATTGTAATTCCAAATTATATTTTTGTTTTACTATTTCTGTTTGTTTTGTTAAAAAAAAAAAAAAAGTTTTCTTCTAAATTCAAGTCAATAAGATCAATCAAGGTTTAATAGTAATTCATAGAAAGAAGTTATAAGGAAAATATGACATATACGCAGAAAAATGAAGCAAGTTAAATTATTAATCCTGAAATGTTCTTTTGAAACAAAATCATTGAAATCGCAAGAAAAATTGGATCTATAAATCAATAATACAGCGATAGAAAAATGAACAAATCACGAAAAGAATCAGCTGCCTGATTTAGATTTGATTAATATACAAGACGAATAAATTGTTGAAAAAAACAACAACGAATGGGAAAAAAAGGAAAGTAACTTTCAAAAATGCGTCAAGAGATTTGATGAAGTATTTCATTTTTTTTCTGAAATAAATCAAATGATTCAGCCATTGAAAAATAAGGTTTAGATACTGATTTCGTCACTGAAAATGAAACAAGTTAAATTATTAATCCTGAAATGTTCTTTGAAACAAAATCAATGGAATTTCAAAAAAACTGGATCTATAAATCTATATTCTAACTGGATCTATAATCTATAATACTATATTCGGATTTTAGATTATACTATCTATAATCCGAAAAGAGTCAGCGGTCTAATCTAGATTTGATTAATATACAATATGAATAAATCATTGAAGAAAAAAAAGAACAAATGGAAAAAAAGGAAAGTAACTTTCAAAAATGCGTCAATTTATTTGCTGAAGTATTTAATTTTTCTGAAATAAATCAAATGATTCAGCCATTGAAAAATAAGGTTAAGATACTGACATCCTTACTGAAAAATGAAACAAATTAAATTGTTAATCTTGAAATGTTCTTTGAAACAAAATCATTGGAATCTCGAAAAAGGGATCTATAAAAAATATTAGAAAGAAAATGGTCAGCTAATCTAATCTAGATTTGATTAATATACAAGACGAATAAATCGTTGAAGAAAAAAGAACAATGGAAAAAAAAAAGAAAGTAACTCTCAAAATGCGTCAATAGATTTGCTGAAGTATTTCATTTTCTTTTGAAATAAATCAAATGATTCAGGCATTAAAAAAAAGGTTAAGATACTGACTCTTGACTGAAATTTTTTTTTTAAAATTGAGCAGCTATGTAACTTTATCATGAAGAATGAAAAAAAAAAAAAAAAAAATAAAATAGCCATTCTGTTAAAATATCGATCTCTTTTCTGAAATTAAAAACGAAATTTGAGAAGCCAGTCAGATATTATCCCCAATAAAAGGAAAAAAATAAATAAATAAACCATCAAAATAAATTAGTGTAAAAAATCTGTTGAAGTATTACATTTTTCTAAACTCAAGGACTTCGACTATTTGCAGATACTGTTAACGACACCAATCTCTTCGTTAAAATTTTAAAAAATTCGAGGAGTTATCAGATATTATCGTAAATAAAATGAATTCTTTTATCTTAATTTTCAAATTTCTGCATTTAAATAATTGTTATATACGTTTATATATTATTTAAATCATTTTATGTAAGATGAAAACTTAATTTAAAAAAATTAAATTAAACAAATGAAGAATTTTAAAAATCTTTGATTTACGACGGAGTTTTCATTCCATTGTCTCCGTCGTAAATCGAATATTAACCTGTATAGAAATAACAAATTTTGTTTTACAATATTTTAATAAATTTTAAAAAAATCCTTGTTTTCTATAATTTTTATCACTTGATCATTTTATGTAAGATGAAAACTTAATTATTAAAAATATATATTTATAAGCAGAAATTAAACAAATGAAGGATTTTAAAGAATCTTTGATTTACGACGGCATTTTCATTCCAATGTCTCCGTCGTAAATCGAAGATTAACCTGTATAAAAATTAGTACAAAATTATTATATATTATTATAATTATTATATTTATACAAACACATTTATTTCGTTGTATGGTAGTTTAAAAAAAAAAAAAACCATGTTTTCTGTGATTTTTATTACTTGCTATCTGCTTAAGAGGATAAAAATACTTTGGACAATTTTTTTAAATAATGGTTTCTTTTAGGGCTGGAACATCACAGGATGGATCACCTCGTTCGTACTGAGTTTAAGCGTCGTGTATGGAGTGTACGACTGGAATCAGGGCAATGTTCCCAGTTTGGCGGTTTCCACTTTGTACACTTGCACCAATAAATTAGTATGGGCACTGGCATTGGCATGGGTTACGATAACCTGCATGACTGGAAATGGAGGTAAGTTACATTCATGTAGAATTTTTAGTCGACAGAACAAAAGTTATTAAATACCCGCCAAATGGACTTGAGGTTACTAGCCTCCCTTGATAATTCTATTGTTCCCCAGGGGGTGATATCGCATACTTTGGGAAAAAGTTTTTAAGGTTTTCAAATATAGTATTTCCTTCTTAAGCTAACGGACACGAAAGTGAAAGAAATACTGGATATGCAAAGGATGAGCGAAAGGACTGCTTTATTTAGAGACAGTAACAATAAATTCTGTTGAATCTATATGCCAGAAGCGAGGGTTTCACCGGTATTACTTATTTAACACTACGTGTAGCTTGAAGATATGCTATGGATGTGAGTAACACCATCCCCATAACGCTCTACGATATTATTAAATCAGAGAACTACGGTTTAAAGTGGATTCCGAACCACTACAAACATCCATGGCATGGCCGGAACTCGAACCCGAAACCTGTGGTACCGAGCGCCAGAGCGCTAGTCACTCGGCCATCAAGCTCTCAAATCAAAAAGTATTAATCACTAAAAAAATTTTTAATAAAATTAAGATTTCATATTTTTATTTATTATACTCAATTTAGAATTTCAAAAATAAACTATACATATACAATAGATATGATTATTTCAATTGAATTCATTATATCTGTAGGCCATTAGTTAAACACACGTGTAGTGCTTAAAAAGTAATAAAAATGAGTTTGTTTATGATTTTCATGCGTTATATATATATTTATATTGTCAGATTTTCACTAATTATGATTTGTCTTCTCTAAAAGGATTCGTGACAACTATTCTCAGCTGGGAGGCATTTGTTCCATTGAGTCGGCTGACGTACATGACGTACATCATCCATCCCATCATACAAATCATGTACATGGGAAGCACCAAGACTGCCATAAGGATGGAGCACAAGACTATTGTAAGTTATAACTATTTTGTTGTACAAAAAACATTATTTTGCTATACAATTATAGCCTATTTTGATTAATCATACTTGAAATATACATTGTATCTTTTATTGGTTGTTAATCAGGACTTTAAAAAACAAAAGCACCAAAATGGAGCAAAATTATGAATTGTTTTAATAATAATTAATGATTTGATTTATTATTATTAATCAAATCATTTATTATTAATTAATGATTATTTATTATTTATTGTCCAGAATAATAATTAATGATTTGATTTATTATTACTACAAAACAAATAAATAGTTTTATTTTATTTTATTCCAAAATCCCTTGATTTTACATACTAGCTCCCATGCACCACAGATGCATGATATTGGAGCATAAAGATGGAATACAAAACAGAATAAAACCGCAACTCATAACAATAACAATAATTACATCTAAAATGTGACTATATAAAGATAACAGAAAATGAGTCTCTGGATGCAAACTGCATCGACACTCTAGCCCACCAATATCTGCTGTGTAAGTTTTCTTCATTTCAGAAGAACAACACAGCAAATGATCTTTGTCCATCTCATAGTTCTGGTTACACAAAGGACTGCTACATATACTAATGCTGTGTAGATGTTTGTCCAGTCTCAGGCGGAAGACCGTTACTGCGATGGGTCTAGGGAGTCTGGCATTTTACAAATCGAGTCCATCCACTTCTTTATTACACATTACATACACACACACACACATAGATTACATACACACATACGTTATGTATGTGTGTGTGTTTATACGTATGATTTTATACATTACTTAAACATATGGTTACCTCAAACCCAGATCCCCGTGCATAGGAAGTCAACGCCCTATGTCCCGTAAACATCCTGTCTGTGGGGGTGTCTGGCAGGGGGTGAGATGACGAGAAAGAGAAAGGAATGTAAGAGAGGGAGTTCAATAAGTGTAACCCCAGAGAGTGGTTGTGTGGTCAGTTCATCCTCGAGTGTGATGGCTGCCTAAATAAAGGAAAAAATTACAGTCCACGTTTATTATTTGAGTCTTTATTTGTGTGTATGAGTGAGCTATCGAACACATATATATATACGTTATGCACTCATACATTACACATACACATACATCACACACACGCATTACATACACACACACGTGACTTAGTTTCTGTCTGATGATAAAGTCTCCATAGTTGCCACAGTTGCAAAAGTAGCTCCAATCTTACAAGAACTATTACTCATTTAGCACTACCCAGGGGGCTCGTGTGGCTTAAAGCATGCTACGGATGCGAGTAGCATTGCCCCCCCAAAACAAACAAAGAAATATAATTATCTGTTGATTGATTATCTGTTGTCATGTTTAAGTGACAGGTTGCTCTCATTAGTACAAAACAGTAATTGCATGTAATATAACAGGTGGGATGAAAAGTTCGTAGATCTGGCACATAGATGGGGCTACTAGTATTAAATTCATATAATTTTCAGTTAGCCCTCTAACCTTCAAAAAGACACGTGTATAAATTTGACAGCTGTTGCACTATTAGTATGTGAGTTACAGCATTTTTAGTGTTCATCACGTGCAGTCCTGTCGATTGGACTCCGGTGTGAAATGATGGAGCCATGTTTCATCCATTGTCACATATCGACGCAAAAATTCGGGTTTATTACGATTGAACAGCTCCAAACACTGCTTAGAATCATCCATTCGTTGTTGTTTTTGGACGATTGTGAGCTCGCGCGGCACCCGCTTTGAACAGAGCTTTCGCATATCCAAATATTCATTCACGATAGGTCCAACACGTACCTCTGATATCTTTAGGGTCTCAGCTACCTCAATCAACTCGTTATGCACTCATACATTGCATACACACACACATATACATTACATGAGCACATACATTACACACACACGCATTACATACACACACACGTGACTTAGTTTCTGTTTGATGATAAAGTCTCCATAGTTGCCGCAGTTGCAAAAGTATCTTCAATCTTACAAGAACTATTACTCATTTAGCACTACCCAGGGGGCTCGTGTGGCTTAAAGCATGCTACGGATGCGAGTAACATTGCCCCCCCCCAAAACAAAGAAATATAAACATATTACAATGAAATATTATAGTATATTAAATATCGAATATGTTTGATTGATTATCTGTTGTCATGTTTAAGTGACAGGTTGTTCTCATTAGTACAAAACAGTAATTGCATATAAGTAATATATATATATATCCACAATATTGCTTATCTGCTGTCAAATGATAGGTTGTTATTATGCATTTGTTAAAAAATATACATTCCTGTCACCTGGGAACGAAATGTTGTATCTCTTCTCGTGGGTAAAATTCTACAATATATATATATATATGTGTGTGTGTGTGTGTGTGTGTGTGTGTTTACGCATATTTTCATGTATAAATGAAAGCAAATTTATAATATGTATATTTCATGACATATTGTGTCTTTAAGCAAGTATTTTACAAATTTTATTTTAAAATACCCTTTTACTTTTGCAGTTGTTCATGTATCTAAGCAACATAGTCCTGGGTTTCATGTGCGCTTGCATCTTGAGTTTACTGTTCGAATCCCCTTTCATGGCATTGGAGAAGCTCTTCTTTTCTCCCAGACCAAAACCAGAAGAAACCAAAGACAAACGTGACGAATTCAAATTTACAGATTCAGAAAGGAGCTATTCCCAAAGTTTCAAAAAAAATGGTGTCTGCGCCATCAATATTAAGAAACTGGATTCTAACAACTAAGAAGATTTCTAAGAAAGAAGACTGTTATTAAATCTGCTCAGTGACGGATTTAGGCTTAGGCCCGTGAGGCCAGGGCCTAGGGCGGCAAATTTTCGAGGCGGCTAAAATTTAAACTAAAAATAAGTTCTGCATAAAAAATAAATGAATTCTTACATTCACGTGATCTCGGCGATATCTATCCAAATATAGATATCGCTTTACGTATTTATCTAGGTATTCCATCAACAAATTGTTCTGGAGAAAGGTCCACCCTGAAAAGAGTGAAAAATTATTTACGTGGAGGTATGAAGCAATATAGGCTCAATGCACTTGCATTATTAAGCATTGAAACGCGATTAGTTCAAGAAGTTAAGTATGAGGATGCCATTAATACTTTCGCACGGATGAAAGCAAGAAACAAATATATTGTATGATTAATTAGATAGATAGGATATATTTCTTAATTAAAAGCAATTTATTCTAAATTGTATGCTTAGTTGCTATATATATATATATATATATATATATTTTAATTGATGCCAGGGCCAGAATGGCCGAGTGGCTAGCGCTCTGGCGCTCGGTACCACAGGTTTCGGGTTCGAGTCCGGCGGTGCCATGGATATTTGTAGTGGTACGGAATCCACTTTAAACCGTAGGCCCCGGTCTAATAGGATCGTAGAGTGTTGTGGGGACATTGTTACTCCGCGTCCGTGGCTTATCTTCAAGTTACACGCGCCCCTGGGTAGTGCAAAGTGAGCAACGTCTGTACAGTGCTTGCCATAAGGCATCCAAGGCCAAGCTGTCAAAGTGTTTGCCAGCTGCATTAGAAAGAAAAAATTTAATTCATGCCTAAATTCAATACCTAAATTAAATTTGAATCCATTATTACTATTCGTATTATTATTATTATTATATATAAGGACGTCAAATGAACTTGGGCCTAGGGCGCCATCGAACCTAAATCCGTCACTGAATATGGTAACTAAAACTTTTCTATTTCAAGGAGGTTACTTAATTCCAAGAATGAAACTTGATTCATCCTGTGATCAGAATTGCCATTTCTTGAAGGAGGTTGTTTTATAACCTTTATAAAGTAAGGACCTTTTGTAAAAATGGACAAAAAACTGATTATTAAGGTGGACTTGACCCCTTTTAACTTTTGTAATTTATGTGAAAACTGCTTCTTCAAATAAACAAAAAAGTTGTTAGCTTTCAATGAAATTGTACAACTATTTCATATAATATTTATTATTTTTTGTTAATGATGTATGTATATATATTAATTATTATTATTTATTATTATATTACTATTATTATTATTTATGCACTTTAAAGAATGTTTTGCTTTTGTTAAGTTAAAAGTAGCATGTCTGATCAACATTAATAAATAAATCTTCAAATAAACAATAAAATTTCGAAGAAATAATTTAATTCACAATAAAAGAACATCTTCCTGATTTATTTATTGTTAAAACCTTCCGGTTAGTTACTATGATTTCTCATATCATAACATTCATATTGTAACTTAAGTATATTTACACCCACAATATGAACTACAGTGCAAAATAAACGTGTTTAGTAAGCACTTTGCTCAGTTAATTGAAAAGTAACATTATATCGTAATATATATATATATATATATATATATATATATATATATATATATATATATATATATATATATATATATTATTTAAATAATGATATATTACAAATATTATAATTTAAATAATAATATCTAAATATATTATGTATACACACACACACACACACACATATATATATAATGTTCGACCACCGTTCACGTAGAAAATTAGCTGCAGTGTCAGACGAATTAAAAAAGAGAGCGGTGTCTTAGGGAAGGAAATATATTTTAAGAGGGGATTTTAATTGCAAGGACAATAAATTTATTTCTCAATAATTAAAATTGTAGATTAAAAACTAGATGAAAAATTCTAAACGGAAAACTAGATTATATTTATATATATATATATATATATGAAACGGAGGTGTATGCGAATGAAGTCATTTATATCCGTTCTTTGTTTGTGTTTTATTCACTGCGGTGTTTTTCAGCAAATCAGATTTGTATAAATATTTTAAGTTTCTCTTCAAGACTGTATAAGCTAAAATATTTATTATATTGTGAATTGTTACGTCTGTTCTCTTTATTAATAAATTGTTGGTTTTCAATTGCCTGGTGTTTTACATTTTTTTCTTTTTACATAAAAATATTACATTATTAATATAAAAAAATATTAAACCTTCAACTGTTAAGCCATCTAGATAAATTCCAATTAATAGGTAGAGAGATGTGGCTGTATAACTTTTGAATGAATTCATAACGGTTAGGTATATAGCATAAATATGAATTTCTGAAGGGACAAATTTGTACCCAGTGATATGTATTTAATAAATTTCTTTGCATACATAGTCTACATCAGAGGTGGGTAAACTTTTTTTCGGTCGCGGGTCAAAAATTGGGAACAAAAAAAGTTTGGCGGGCCAAGATAAATTTTTATAAAATGTTAAAAACAATATACAAGTATTATAATTTAAATATGTTAAAGAGATGAATGAAATTGCGATTTAATTTTTTAAAAGTTTTAAAAAGCTGCTGGCTAGAGCTAAAATGCGCAGTCTGTCACATGTGAGGTCAAATTCACCTATATTGATTCCCATATGTCTGTTCCCCGAGAAAGGGATAACGCTTGTTGGCGCCAATCTACAGCTATAGCTAACAAAGAACTTTCGCTTTTAACACTTAACCGATTGAAAGCTGTCTGTGCTTGCTATTTCCGTCGATTTATGTTTCGTAGAACAAAAATAGAGAAAGTAGAAAGATCATCAGTCCTTTGAAAAAAAAGAAGAAAAAAATAATATTTAATCAAAGTAGAAAAGGAGATGGATATATGATATATAAATATATATTTCTTTTAATTTGCAAATTAAAATTCTATCCGCGGGCCGGATAGAACCTTCCGGGGGACCGGAGTTGGCCCGCGGGCCGTAGTTTGCCCATCCCTAGTCTACATGGTGATGGAGGTAACTGATCTTGATTAAAATGAATTCTAAGTTGAGAAGGCCTTAGCTGATCAAACGTAAGTGGTCTCTCAAATCTGTAAATACTTGGCAAATTTTGAGAAGTGTATTTTTGAATGCCTAATCACCATTGTCTATTCTGCGGGAGACCATATTGAGTTATGAGAAATTGTATCGCATAGTAAAATTTCTGCTATTTGAAATTTGTCTGTTAGGTTTATCTTCTAAATTTAATAATAATTTTTGTCATTCGGAACAGTTTTGTTGAGTCAGATGGTTGGAAAATTATCATTAATGATTTTATTGAAAGAAGCAAGCCATCTGTTTGAGCTTCAACTATTAAATTAAGACAATTTAGCTGTCTTCCACAATTCAATTTTTCATGAAAATAATCTTCAAGACCTTTATGACTATTTTAGCAATATGAAATAAAATTGGTGAAAGAAACAGAAATGAGCGAGAGAAATTTTTTATTTAAGACTGTGCATAGCTCATCGAAATTTTTAATATGTAGAAAAGAATTGAGAAATTCCATCAAAACGGCGCCTTTAAGATATAATCATATGTTTTATATCACCTGCAGTCCACTGAGAGCTGATTGAGTAAGACATTCACCATCAGCAGCAGCATCAGTGGTGCAACAGCCCCTTGGTGGGTCAAGACCGTCTGTTTCTAGACAGTAGATATTATCATTGTCATCCATACGCTCAACGCTCTACTGGGACCTACGGTTTAAAGTAGATTACGAACCACTACGAACATCCATGGCCCCGCCGGAACTCGAACCCTAAACCTGTGGCACTGAGCGCCAGAGCACTAGGAGTAAGACATTGCCTTCTGGAAATATTTTAATGGCTAATTTTCGAGCATTTACATATAGAATTGCATAACCAAACAACTACTATAAAGGCGAGGCCCTTCTAAATATTGTATAAATCCCATCCAGTTCTTTATTTCTGAAAGCAGTGACAAAGCCTTTTTTTTTCTGCAACGAGTGAAAATGATAATAATCCATGAAATTAGGAAAAAGCTTTATAATTAAGTTATAAAAACATAATCATATAAATGTGAGCCAACTCATAAAAACTGAAGCAAGCATGTTAAGTAATTTCTAATTTGGATATAAAATTTGGCAATTAATTGTTTTTTAATAAGGACAGTCAAAAATGAAAAAAACTTTAGCATATCATAAAAATAATTTTTATATTTATTTTCTTACTGTCTCTTATAGAAAAATAATTTCTCAAATCAACAGTCCAAATAATTCTGTTGTAATGGAACACCCTTAGGTAGAAGTCTGACTTGACTTCGTGACTTTTTACGGGGTATTGTTAGTCATATTAGACAGGGACCTACGGCTTAAAGTGGATTCCGAACTATTACAAACATCCATGTCACTGCCAGAGCTCAAACCCGAAAGCTATGGCACCGAGCGCTAGTCACTCGGCCATCAGGCCCTTTATTTCGGCTTTTGAAAGGTAATTCAGAAAGGTAAAAAAATATAACATAGATATATAACATAAAATATATATAGGCTTAAAATAATAATGAAACAGTGAATTTAAAGCGGCTTAATGGATAGTGCGTTTGATTTTCAAGAGCTTATACTGAGCTTGATTTGAAACTTAATGCATGAATCAAATGTTGCCATGTCTGTAATAAATAAACCTAGGGGCGGAAAACCCTATTCGTTGGTGGAGAGTACAAACTGTTGGATTCTAACCCTGTTCGTTTCAAACTGATTTGTAATAAGCTGTTGTTTGAGGTAATAACAACACTTCTGCTATTCTTTATTTAGCTCAGATGCCAAAATTGATTTTTTTTATCCAAATTTTGCGGGAATTTAAACACACATATGTTCATCCTTTTTTTTTTTCTAATGCAGCTGGCAAACACTTAGATAGCTTGGTCTTGGATGCCTTATGGCAAGCACTGCATAGACGTACTCACTTTGTATTACCCAGGGGGCGCGTGTAACTTGAAGATAAGCCACGGACGCGGAGTAACAATGCCCCTGCAACGCTCTACGATCCTATTAGACCGGGACCTACAGTTTAAAGTGGATTCCGAACCACTACAAACATCCATGGCACTACCGGGACTCGAAACCGAAACCTGTGGTACCGAGCGCCAGAGCGCTAGCCGCTCGGCCATTCAGGTCCTCATATGTTCATCATTGATTTAGGCATCTCATAAAAATTGTAGAATGTTCAGATGGGCAACAACAAAATATCAAACAATCATTTGAAAATCAATTACGATATTATAATTTAATAACAGATGGTAATTAAATGTGGGGTGTGGGACAAGTAAGCCATGTTTTTATTTAGTGGAAAATATGCATTATTTCTTTTATAAAAAATATTGCAGAAACATAGTTAAAGAGAACTATTCGTTTTAAAGAACATCTGCTTGAAAGTTACGCTTCTCGAAAATGAATATCTGCTTTATCATAGCACACCCAAATCTGATGGCCAAACGACCAGCGCTCTGGCGTTCGCTGCCACAAGTTACGGGTTCGAGTCCCGGCGGGGCCATGGATGTTTGTAGTGGTTCAGAATCCACTTTCCCTTTCGAATATAACTACTACTAAACCACATCACTGTGCCTAGAGCTGAGTTGGCCCCTTTACAGTTTAGGAATGACGTGCGGGAAAAGTCTGATTGGGCTCTGTGACCCTCTACGGTCATATGAGACCGGGACCTAAGGCTTAAAATGGATTCAGAATCACTAAAAACATCCATGACACCACCAGGATTCGAACCTGAAACCTGTGGTACTGGGCGCCAAGAGCGCTAGCCACTCAACCATCAGACCCCCGTCTAATATCACTGTAGAGCGTTGAGCATAGGGCTGACAATCCACCCCGTAAAAAAAAAAAACAACCCATGTTTCGGAATCTGACAGCAGGTAGACGGCCTTGGACCACAAATGGGGCTGTTGCGCCACTGATGATGATGATAATGTTCAATTCCTAGAAGTGTCGCTCGGTTTTTATTACTTGATAAATAAGGTAAAATAGAAATGATGTAATTTTTTTCATAGCAAATAAGATAATCTTTCGAATTAAGATTTCTTTCTACTACAAAAAAAAAGTTTAAAAAAATTAGCGAATAATTCAAGTTTCAAAAAGGACTTCCTATAGATTTCTTAAAAAATGCAAAAAATACTTGTGCTTACATTTAGTCCTTCCCCCTTGAGTCGCATCCAGATGAGTACAGGACGATCGAGACTTTTACTTTTCTTTAAATTCATATGCTGAGATGTGCACCTAATCAAATGAATCATCGGGCTATGTTTTAATTTAATTTTTAACATTTTAAAACTTTTTTTAATTCATTAGATGTTTAATCTTAATTTTCATTCAATAGTTTATTTATTGTGATTGGTTTTGGTTCGTTGCTCTACGGTCATTTTGTGCGCACTTTAGGCTAGTTAGACCGGGACTTGTTTAACATGAATTCAAACCACTAACAAACTATTTATTTTGAGATGCTATTAACTAATTTTTAATACAATAGCACCACGTCAGATAGCCATCTACTGATCACCAGGACAACTGAAAGATGTAAACCGAGAAATGCGGAAATCCCTTGGTGCTACCCGCTTTCAAAATAGTTTAATTTTATTTTAAATTTTTATTTCATGTTTAAATTAATTTTAATTAATAAATTTTTGTGGGGACATCGAGTAGCTGACTACTAATTGTACCAACAGTTTTTGATTTTTAGATCACCTTGCTTTAATTGCTATCATAGTAGGAATTGTTTTTTTCTAATTTTAAATGCTTTAAATTTTATTTTTTATCTTCTTTAATCCAATAAAACTCATTATATATAAATTTATAATTAATTGATGTTGTTTGAGTTTCAGGAGGTACTTAACATCACACTGGAAATCTGGAATCAATATGCCTGTTGCGCTATATTATCATAACCGTAACTACAAAAGAAGCCACATGGCTTAGAACGTTGCGTTGTGAACTTGTTGTTTTAAAATTAGTTATATAAAAAGATGGCTAAATTACATCGAAAACAGAGTAAAAGAGTGTCATGCCGTATGAAATATAAAATCATGAAAAAAGTTGCAGGGCACAACAAAAAATTAAAGAAAGAAGCAAGGAAAAAAAATCCAAAGAAAAAAGTAAAAAAAGACCCTGGAGTTCCTAACAGTTTTCCGTTCAAAGAAGATATCTTACGTGAGGCAGAACAACGAAAGCAAAAAAAGATGGATATGAAAGAAGCTCAGAAGGCCAGCAAATTAAAGATTCAGACGGAAAACAGATGTTTAGATGAGCTTGTTACCGAGGCTAATCGAAATACGTCTCAATTTGAAGGTGTATCTCATGTGCAAGAGGAAACCCAGCTAAAAGAAAACGTTCCTAATTTCAATACATATTTTAAAGAACTTAAAAATGTTGTTGATAATAGTGATGTAGTTTTAGAGATTTTAGATGCCCGAGATCCGCTTGGTTGCAGATGTCCTCAAATAGAAAAATTAATTATCGATTCAAACAAAAAATTAGTATTAGTACTCAATAAGATTGATCTAATACCAAAAAAAAATCTTACTGATTGGTTGACCTATCTCCGGAAATCATTACCAACAGTTGCCTTCAAAGCTTCAACCCAGTCCCAAAATAATAATTTATCTCGATCTAAAATACCTGCTGTCAAATTGAATGAAAATTTGCAAGAATCAAGTCCATGTTTTGGTGCATCATTTTTAATGAAAATTCTGGGAAACTTTTGTAGAAACAACAATATTCAAACCTTTATCAAAGTCGGTGTTGTTGGTTTCCCAAATGTGGGGAAGAGCAGTGTTATAAATAGTTTGAAAAGATCTCGTGCTTGTACTGTGGGAGCAACACCAGGTTTAACTAAAACCGTACAAGAAGTTTCTTTGGATAAGCATATTAAAATTTTGGATAGTCCTGGAGTAGTGCTTGCAAAGAGCGATTCATCTTCAAATTTAGCTCTACGAAATGCTGTTAGGGTGGAAACATTAAAGGATGTAATAACACCTGCTGAAGATATTATTAAACGTGCCGATCATCTTCAATTATGCTTACATTATACAATTCCTGAATTCTCTTCTTCACAAGAGTTATTCTGTCATCTGGCTAAACGAATGGGAAAATATAAAAAAGGTGGTATTCCAAATGAAGAAGAAGGTGCCAGACGTCTAATTAATGATTGGAATCGGGGTATAATAAAGTATTATACTCACCCACCAGAAGAGCATCAAGAGTCTGACTATTTAAAGGCAACTATTGTATCTGAATTTGCAAAAGCTTTTGATATATCTGTTTTGGAAGAAAATATGGAGCTGGACAAGGCCCCAGAACTTTTTCCAAGTCAAGGTGTCCTTGCTAAATCTTCAGGAACCGCTGATGTTGATCTTTCCCATAATGTAGATGAAGAGATTATGGAAACTGATGAGACTGATAAAAAAGTGACTGTCAACTTAGATTCTAAGAAAAAGAAGAAAAAATCTGAATCGGAAGATAAAGTTTTACTTCCAGAACATCAACAGAATAAGATTGTGAAGAAAAAATTCAAACAAATGAAAAAGAATAAAAAAAGAGCAAATAAAACAGCAATAGCATTATCCGAGACTTTGGAAAATGCTTTATCACTTTAAGTATGTATTCAGTAGAATAATAAAAAAATTACAAATAATCTGAAGTATTTATGAATGAATTTTAGTAATGTTTGATTAGCTTAGCTAAAATATAAAAGACCTTCTTGTGATTCAGTGTAAAAAATTTTTTACTATGAAAACTTAATTGAAATGCAGTTTATGTTGAGGTTTATTCATTATAGTTTTTGTTAAAAGCTTTGTTATTACTTTTTTTTTACTATAATTTATGTGTTTGTATGTAAAATATCAAATGATAATTATTTTTAAGATATGACTGAAAGTCAGATTGAATTTTATAAAGGTTTTTGACAAACTGAATCAAATTTTCACTTGAAACATTTTATTAAAAAAATTATAAATAGCAGATAATTACAATTGAATGTTGTTGAATAATCTTGTGTCAATGTGATTTTTCTTAATGTATCTATGATAATTAAAATATCTTCATTTAACATTTGAATTTTAGTTTCTTCATGCTCCTATAAAGAATACATAATTACAAAAAAGTAAATAAATATTAAATTAACATTACTGAAATTTTGTATGATAGATAAATTGTTAAGATGATTAATGAAATAAAATTGTACTTTGTTCTGGTCAGTGCTAGGAAAAAAATACTTAAATTTTTGTTTTCTTATTTATTCTTCTTTACCATATTAGATGTTATGATTTAAATCCGGCACAAATTTTCTAACATTATTTAAATACATATTGTATAAAACTTATTCAATGCTTAAAAAGTATGTTTATTCCATTCCATAAGATAGTTAAAAAAAAAAAAATGCTAAAAATATTGCATGCTATTTAAAAAAAATTAATAGGTTACAATTCATTTAAAATAAATTAACAAATAATAATAAAAAAAAAAGATTTTGAAAATCTTAATATCCCAAGTTAAATGTATCAATATATGTTATATATTTTCCTTTTTAAGTGAACAAATGTAAATGCTACAATTGTAGAAACTAATATTGCAGGTTAAGAAAATATTTATAAATCTAATTGATAATTAAAAAATACGGTTAACTATCATAGTATGTAAATAATGAAAATTTAGCATTAAAAAGCATTTTTCTGTCTGCATTTATAAAATATACTTGTTTTATCAGTTTAGTAGAAAATACATAGATGCAAAGAAAAGATCAAGGGGTTTAATCGAGATTGGATGATTTACTATTAAAATTATGGTTTAAATTTTAAATGCATTAAAATTTTAGAGAATAATAAACTTAAAACTATATTAGAGAAATTAAAATATTTATTTTGATTACTATAACCTACTGTAATGTGTAGATTATATGTTAAAACATTATCTATTAATCAAATTATGACCAGTGCATATGATTTTCTTTCCCTATAAGTTTTTTAATTATTTTAAAGTGTTATAAAAAAAGATTTTTATTCGTGTTGCTAGTAATAGATAAAACTTAATTGTAAATAAACAGATATTTTAAAAAATTATGACAGCTACATGTGCTTGAAAATAGTTTACTTTTTAAGAAAAAAAATGTATGCATAAAGATCAGCGAATCAAATTTTTTGTTAAGTAGGTAGGAAAGAATCAAAAAATTTAATATATGTAGTTCTGATTAAAAAATGAATGAATAGAAAAAGGTTTTTTTCTCCTTTTGCAAATAATTCTTAAATATATTTGAGAAATATATTGAAAAATGGTTTTATTTATTTTTAACAGGGTTCTTAAATGCAATTTTTTTCCTTCATAATTATGCAATATGTTAATACTCTGTATTATTATAACATAAAATCTTTTACATATTTTTTAAAAAAATGTTATGTCAAGATAATAACAGTGGTAGAAATGAAATTCGTTATTTTGGAGAATATGAGTGAACAGGTACAAATTATACAGCAGACTGGATAATATCTTTTTTTTTTTTTACCACCAAAAATATTGATTATAGATTATATCAATATTATGCTGCTACTGATTATAGGTGGAAAATATTGTACAATAAAGCTAGATTCCCTACAGATACTAGGAGCCATACACACACACTGCAGAATATTAGCCATTCAGAAGCCTGAATGTAAGGTGATTAACTTTTATAATGGAAAGGACACACACAAAAAAAAACATTATAAATAAAAAAAACTATGCATTCATTGCAACAATAATATGGAAACATTTTTTAATATGATAAATGTATGTTTAAAATATTTGTATTATTTTGTATTCTAATTATGCTTGCATGACTATTATTTAAATAAGTACTTTTTTGCATTGAAGTTTTTTTTTTTTTTTTTTTTATATCATCTAACAATATAATAGAAATATCTGAACAAGAAACATCCTTCATATTGAATTTTACGAAAGTACTGCAGCTATAATAACATTCAATCTTGATTTCTCCTAGCCAAAAATCATTAAAAATTTAAAAAAATGCCTTTCAATTGCTGCATTACTTCCAGGAGAGCATGATGTAAATTGAACAATAAATAAATTTTCACATCGGATATGTCCATTTTTGAAACGACTGTATATTTCCATCATTTATCAATTTCAATGAGTGTTTTTTTTCGCATTGCATTAATTTTCAGAACTTAAATATACATTCAGTCTTCTAATTTTTAAAGAGACAATTTTCTATTTAAATGTCTGACATTCTTTAGATAAATAATCAACACAAGATTCAATATCTGTCCAATATACTTGTGATGAAGTCAAACACTATTGAAAACTTTTATGAATATAAACTGAGAGTGCATTTTTCTCCAAAAACTTTACGAAGTTCAAAAAATCTTATATAAGTTGAAGTGAAAAAATTATTCTAATGTTAATTATTTATGGTGTGCATTAATATTTCTGGTGTACATTTTGGTACTTTTCTGTTAGCTGAGCTCAAATTTCATCAACATAAATCTAATATTGATGATTTTATTTTGCTGATGATGCAACAAAACAACAGTATCAATAATTTCAAATATAAAGCAACTCACTTTAAAAAACAAGTAATTCATTTTGTTAAAAAAATTTTTTTGGTCTAAGCATAAAGCACATTTTTTGATTTTTCAGTTTATATTTCTTATATCAGATGATTTATCTCTTACATTTATTTTTGTTGGGAAATTATCTTTGTTGAAAGAAGCAGGCTATCTGTTTGAGCTTCAATTATTACATTGTTAGACAGATTTAACTACTTTCAGAATTTAGTTTTTCATGAAAATAATCTTTATAGCCTTTTTTCGAGATGTGAAATAAAATTTGGTGAAACAAACAGAAATGGATGAGAGAAATTTTTCATTTGAGACTGTACATAGCCCATCAAAATTTTTAGTATGTAGAAAGGAATTGATAAATCCATCAACACGCAAGTTGCCCTTAAAATAATTATTAATATGTTATATATTACTTGCAGTCCATTGAGAGCTGATAAAAGTAGGACATTCTCGATGTAAGTAAAACTTGTAACTGCTGTCTAAATCCCATCAAGTTCTTTGTTTTGAAAGCAGTGACAAAGCTTTTTTTTTTTTTTTCTTTTGCAACTTGTGAAAATGATAATAAGAGTACCTATTTTTTAGATTAGCAGATATGTTATATGCAATTTAGCTTTAAAAATTATCAGCTTACAGTATTTTCTGTGATGTTTGTTCAGACCATTTATTTATATATTTAAAAACATGTTTAGTAAAAATTCTGTATTTCTTTGACAAACTTTCATGTTATGTCCAGATTTGATTAATCAAAGTGTGATAATATTGTTTTTATAACTAAAAGGGAAGAAATATTTTATTAAATCAAGATATGTGTTGAAGGGTAAAGTCATTCAAATTAAGACTAACTTCTGTTGCGGATATGTGTTCAATCTTTTAAATTGTCTAGTGAAAAACATTTTACTTGATTATGTGTGAAATATATTAATATCTCAAATATTTTATTACTTAATAACTATTCCGTGGCATTTGTATAAACTTAATAAATATGAATGGAGATGCTCAGCTAATTATAGAACATGTTCTATAGAAAGAGAAATCACCTTAACTTTTGAACAAACTAAAAGTTTTGCTATGTTCTACATTTGTTTCTACACAAAATTGTTCTTAAATAGAAACACAAATGGAAAAACAACTAAATTATAATTAATATTACGCCTTTGTCAATTATCATGGCACATGACTCTGTATTGATTGCTTTGGGCAAAATATGTGCATTATAACCTATTTCTAGTTTTCATTTGGATGAAATCTTGTAATTTTACGTATACATTATTCACCCCTTTTGCCCACCAAAATTTTGTTTTGTATTATCAGCTTTTAGTGTAACAACTTTGAAATTCAAATTGTTTTCATTTATAACTATATAAATTATTTGACAAAATTTCAGCAGTTTTTTGCTCTCATTGGATTCTAAATTTAAAATTGTTACTTTAAACCCTTGGTGACATTAATACATTTTACTAGTATTGGACACAATTTAGTTTCATTATACCAGATAAAACCATTGCAAATGCTGCAGATTACTTGTCTTTTGTAAGTATTTTGTCACAATAGTTTTTAAAAACTGATTTAATAATAGGTTCACATTTTGTCCTGATGCATAAAATCTAGCAATGTGAAATTTTTTCAATAATTTAGATGTACAATACATATTACGTTAAGTTTGATTGTGAATCATAGTATGAAATTTAAATGTTCCTTCCATTGTGTCTTACTTTTTTTTCATCTTCAAAATAATTTGAACTTAAAAAAAATAATAAAAAAACCTTTTACTTTACAACATAAGCTAATAATTACATAGCTATTAATTGCATAATGTTTGTTGGTGATCAATTAGTTCATAATAACTGCTCTACTCCCAATTGTAATAAAAAATGTCTCCTCTGCAAGTATTGCAGACAATAGTATTTTCCTTGATATAAAGAATGGAAACTTATTTTTTTTATCCATAAAGAAATTCAGAATTAGAATATAGTATATAGCTGCATGAACCATACAAGAACATAATGAATAAATTAATTGTTAAAATAAACTTAATAAGATTAGAGAATGAACTCCACTAAATTTTTAAATTCAAATCATTTTGCACTTTTGTTGACAACAGAGTTGTATGAACTTGTAAATAAAATTATACATATTTCATAATTTTTATCAATAGTGATTTAATAAAACATGAATTATTGCTGATATTATGCATAATTAAGCTCTTCTTTGAAAAGAAGAGAGTTTACCGCATGCTTGAGTGCATTGTATGCCATTTCAATACTAAATCAAAGCACTTTCACATTCTCTCAATGTTTTCTTGTATGGACACATGCATCTCATCATCGAATATGAAGATTTATAGATAAATCCTCAAATATCAAAAGGAGGCATGTAGGGCGAATGTTTTTGAGAGGTCAGAACTTGCACAAACACAACTGTCCTCTTTAAGACGGATGATTGGTCACCTTATTAAAAGGACGGGATAGGTTTCTAACTGGTTGATATTCTTCAGGAACAGAATCTTAATATTTGATAAAATCAACTCAAGTTATACTAAATTGAATAAATTTAAGGAATCTTAAAAATAATGTTAAATACTTATTCATGTCTATATTTATATTGAGTTATTCTATAATTGTTTATAACAAAAATGCTATGTAAATATTATATATAAAGTATGACTGAAATATATAAAAAACTTCAGGAAAATGATTTTAAAACTAATTTTTATAAATCTTAATATAATTTGAAATTAATTTTTTTTTTAAATCTAATGTAGATTTAAAATTTTAGATTTCAATTTAGGCTAATATTTTTATATTATAATTTCAAATAATTGTATTATAAAAAGTTAGATTTATTAGTATTTATATTTTTTATAAATTCTGCCTTGTAGAGGAATCTTGAGAATATTTATTCTTATAATCATTTAAATTATTATATATTTCTATCTTAAAATATTATAATTTAAAATAATCAGTTGCCTTCCCAGTAGAATTTGATTTTTAACTGTTCATTGTTTGAGTTTTATGTATATGTACATGCTTTAAAATCAAAAGGTTTGTTTTCTTAATATATTTAGAATCAAAGTTATGAGACAGACAAATCAGCATCATCCATCACAAAGAGTTATTGATTTGACTGACCAAGCAATTGACTTTACTATTAATGTGTCATCATTTCATTTGAAATGGCTCTCCCTTTGCATACTTTTAACTTGTATCCCTTGAAACGTTAATCAAATAAATATGCTACCTAGACAACTACTTTACTCATTTCATTTTCTAATTTTTTGTTGGTGTTGGGATTATATTTTCCACTAGTTTTTTGAATGGGAAAATTGAATAAATACTAATAAAGATGGCTTTCTACATTGGCATAAAGAAACTGTAACAAGATATATAATTATTGGAAAATATCTAGAGTTAAATTCATTTCACTATGCCAATTAATAAAATGTTTACAGCTTTAAAAATAATTTTGAAATTTTAAAAATATAATTTTTTTGCATCTAAAAAGTTTTTCTCTTATTTATTAAGGATATTCATTTTAACTTAACAATAACTAAAGAAATTAATCTAACAAAACATAAGATTTAATGTTGAAAATCTATAAATTCATATTTTTGTTATCTTATATATAATAAACAATGTAAAATCATAATGATGATCATTTTTTCAGCTAATATAGCTAAAATAAAACAAATATTTCATTTTTAGAATTATTAGTATTTATCTTCTTTTACCCATAAAATATATAGGTATTGTTTTCGGGGGAGCAGAGTTTTGACCATTGACTACTTTCAATCCATGGAAAAAAGGTTGCCAGGGCCTCGAAGGTTTTGCTAAGCGACAGCTATCGTGAAACTTGGACTATCTGGACTTGATCTAACTTTAATAATAATATTTTAAATCCATGGACACTATAACAACAACAACTACTTTCAATTTTGGATATTTTTGCAATCTAGTTTTAAATTTCTTTCAGGAGGCGTTTTTATGGATATTTATTTATATTTTTCTTTGAAAAGTATTAGCTACAAATCAGTAATTGAAGTTTCTAAATAAGTCATTAATCAGATATTACATTGAAAATAACAGTTGTTGTAATAATATACATGTTTTAATTTTAAATTAGATGTTTTACATAATTTAAAAGCAAACAAAATAATTTTTTTTTTGAATCTGATTACTCTATTTTTTTTTCCTTTTAACATTTTAATGAATATATATATGAATTAATTTGTTTCTATAGAATCAGTATTTAAAATGCAATACAAATCACTTATTATTAAATGAAAAGACATTTGAATAAGATTAAATAAACAAATTATAACAATATATACTAAAAATAAATACATAACAAAATTCAGGTGAATATTAGAATTTTAAACATTGCATTTTCTTCCCTTATAACATATTTAGAACAAGAGGAACAATAATTATGTTTGTGATAACAATTGATTTATCCAGAGTGTTTAAAGGAAATAAATTTTGAGAATTTTAGAATTATAATTAGAATTTTACTCTAATGTTTTGCATAAACTATATAGACTTCTCATCATTTAAGAAAAAATTAATCATACAGTTTAAAAGTATCAATTTTTCTTATTATTACATATGTCCGGCTAGCCGCTCTGGCCTTTGGTACCACAGACTTCATGTTTAGTCTGGCAGTGGCATGGATGTTTGTTAGTGGTTGGATGTTAACTGTGGGTCGGTCTAATTAGCCTAAAGTGTGACCATAGAGCAACACACCAAACCAAATCAATCTTATTACATATATTTTTTTCCTTTTAAAAATTTCATATTTTTTTAATTTTATTTTTCATTCTCTTCATAGTTTTGTTATAATTGAAAAATAATAAATTTGCGATTGTTTTAGTTAATACCCGATACATTTTTCAATATTTTCTTTTAGTTTTTGAATATTATTTTCCTTTTCTCACGTGACTTCAACCCTGAAAAATTTCCCTCATTCTGTATTTTTTATATAAGTAATTTTAACTACTTTTATATTGTGTGTAAGAATATTTACACCTAGTGACCAACTAAAATATTTTTAAAATAACAATTATAAAAATTTCTTTATTTTTAGACAACAATTTTTTTTTTTTTTTAATACATCAAAAACTTGCAGTTAATTTAGCATAGATGACTATTATTTATTGTGCCCCATCAAGGGATAATCTACGAGTTCTACCTTAAACTGTGAAGGAATTGTGTTTGTCTATATAAATTATGAAATAAAAAAAATAATGATTTATTTTTTTAAGAAGAGCTATTCAATGTTTTCTAATACAATTCTTTCTAACCAAAAAAAAAAAAATAAATAAAACTCAAAATGTAACATTTTTAAGGGTATTTTCAGTACTCTGTAAAATCAAATTTGTAATTTTGATGCATGCTTTCTCTTACAAACAAGCCTATTATTGCTTTATGGGTTTTTTAAAAGAAATGAGGAAATGTAAAAATACAAATTTAAGCAGACAAACAACTCTAATAAATTCACAATAGAGCATCTTGTATATTTTTAAGGGATCAAGTATTTCAAATATATTTTAAACTATATAGTGTTCAAATATATATATTCTTTTAAGTGGAATTTCTAAAGGGGAAAAAAAATCGCAAGCATTATGTAAAGGTTTAATTCTGGAGAGGGGAAAAAGTTTTAAACCATTATGATTGTTTAAAATTTATATCAATATCAAGAACTTTAATAAAATAATTTTTTAATTCATATGTACTAAATGATAAAATAAGCATCTGTATCTTTATATGTGAGAAATAAGAGATTTGTAATGATCTTTTTAAAAATAACTGCCATTCATGTGATTTTCTATACAAAACAAAAAAATTTAAAATCTCTCACATACTTGTTTATATATTATTAAATTGGTTCAATATTTTTAGATAACTTAATGAGAAGGAAGTTATTTCTTTAGAGAAACAGTTATTTACATGAGTAATATATATAACAGGAACTGATTAAAGTAATTATAAGGAGTAGAGATTGAAATTTATTCTTAAATTTCATAAAAATAAAAATATAAAAACACATGAAATGGTCTTAGAAGAGTAACATGTTTGATATGTAATTTTTTGTTTTTTGTTTTAGATAAAATGTTTCATTTACATTCACTATTAAAATATTTTTAACAAGTTCACTTTTAAAGTATTAGAAATTTATTAAATATACTTTTATCATAATAAATGAAATTCAATATGTCAAATAAAAAACTACAATCCAAGTCAAAAAGAATAATAGATAATTCACATTACACATAATGTGGAAGCCCAATTATATAAAAATATCCATTATTTTGAATAAAAAATAATCCATTATTTTTCCAAATAATTATACATTTTTACAATGAAAAAAATACAATACAAACTTGAGAAAAATGAAGTTGATAGAAGAGTAATATTCATATGAATGTAATACATGAAATGTTTAAAGATGCATCTTGATAAACCAAAATATTGTAGGTGCTAAGACAAAGAACCTACATTAAATATTATTTAACTTGTCATAAAATGAAACTTTCAAAACCATTTTCTTTGCAAAAATAAAAAGAAATAATAAAGCAATAATGATAAATTGTTTATAATGAAAATTAAAATAAAAAAGTTAAAGCTTGTGTATGAAATGTAAGTTTTTGTTATGGTCTGCATAAATTGGTAGCAATATTTTTTACAACTGAGTATATGAACTAAAAGGACAGCACTAAACATTAAAGTACTTTAAGTATTACTAACTCATCTAATTTTGTATACCCGTCTAGAATGTAAATATATTTCATTTAGGTTCTTGCATTTTATTAAATCTCATCTTCCCTTGTTAATGAATCATTTCAGATTCTACTGTATTTCCATTAATCTATTTCATTAAATTACTGACTTTTACATCTTTTAAAAATTGTTACATTTGATTAAACACACTTAAAAAATATATACGGGTAAACCAAACATTTCATTCATGTAAGGATAAAAATTTTATTCTTATGAACAGAAAATTACTTATAAAGATTATCAAAATAAAAATTACATGATGAAAAAAAAAGTGTTATATTTTAAATCAAACTGATTGAAGATTA
>BPLR01004086.1:0-117106 GCA_021605095.1 Caerostris extrusa | reverse complement strand
TTACGTATTGCTTTTCTTCGTGACTTGGTTTGCCGCACTATGATTATTTTGTGCACTCGAGGGATAAACGGACGTAGACCTAAAGTTTAATGCGGATTCCAAACCACGCACAAACATCCATGCCACCGCCGATTCCGAACCTGAAGCCTGTGGTAACTTCAGACCAGAGCGCTGACCAATTGGCCACTTCCGTTTTTATGTGTTTTTCATTAAAATTTATTTGTTTCTTGAAAATCTAAGAGCGCTGAAAAACTTTTGGTGATGCTGAATTTTTGACGGTTTATAGATATAATTTTAAATTTAATAATAGAAAAACTAATTATACAAAATAAGGAGGATATGACAGGAAAATCAGTATATTTATTCTATAAAAATAAGAGAAATGATTACAAACTGTACATAAATAATTCATTTGAAATATTTTTATTTTTATGTAAATGAAATTTTGGAGGAAAGTGGTAGAAATGCAGACCTATTTAAATAAAAATGTCTGTGTGTGTCATCTTTAATATTTTTTGTGGATGAGTTCGTTTTATATGAGTTTGTAAAACGAACGTTTTCTTATAATAATTGGGATTTCTTTGAGGTAATATAATGCTTAGACTAATTCCAAGATATTTATAAAAAGAAATATATACCTAAACATCTTATTTTAACACGTTTTTAAATTTTGTTTTTCTTGGTTTATTATGAAGAATTGAACTGATGATGATGAATGAAGTGGTATATGGGGATGTGAAGCAACAAAGACTATGATCCCCTAATCACTATATATATATATGAAGTCAGTTAGTTTTTCCTTATTTTTAATATGTCACTCTCTACGATCGTGTTGGACCTACGGTTTAAGAGTGGTTCGAGCCACTACAAACATCCATGGCACCGCCAGACTCAGGAACCCGAAACTTGTGGTACAAGCGCCAGAGAGCGCTAGCCACTCGGCCATTCAGGCCGCTTGGAAGAGAAAATATAAAGTAAAACAATACCTTTATCAACTTCAAAAGTTCCAATTCATTCTATTTGCATGGGGAATTAGAATTCAGCGGGAAAAAAAGTCAGCATACTACAAACTACTCTGAAAAATTACTTCATTGTAAAAAAACATAAAATAAAGCATATTGTGCATGTACTTTAGTCAGAAATTGTTATTTTTATGTTTTTTTTTTTTTAAATTGAAACTCGAGTTCTTTCGCAATCCCCGCAACTTGTGAAATGATAATGCGTGGGTAGAAAGGGTTGAAATCTTGGCTTTCATTAAAAACTAAATTATTAATAAATGAAATGCAGGCTATGCAAAAGCTCTTATATAATAAATCAACTTGTTCTTTTAAAGGAGGCGGGTTCCAAATCGCTGTTGTGATTATAATTACTGGGATGCTAATTACAAATTTTCTTTACGTCTACACTAAAAATATATATTTAATATGTTTCGATAAACCATTTTTATTTATAGTTCAGTTGATTATGTTGTTGTTTATTCTCATGCAGCGCCTACACAGACAGTTCATCTTTTATGCCATAAGCAAGGGGCTGCATCGCTGTTATTCATTTAACACTACACAGAGGGCAATGAACAGCTTGAAGGGTATGCTACGGATGCAGAGTGCGGCCCCCACAACGCCCACGATCCCCTTAGGACCGACCTACATTTTAAAGTGGATTACGAACCACTACACTGATCCATGGCATTGCCGAGACTCGAACCCGAAACCTATGCTACCAATAACAGCCAGGGCGATAGTCAACTGACCATCAGGTCGCTTCATCTTTTAGAGGAGCCCGAAAATTATCGAGCAATTCAGCTTAAAAATTGCAAATATTATAAGTTTTTTTGTGATAGGCAATGAAATAATCAATGTGCCTAAAGTTCCTCTTTTCTGTTTTTAAATCTTTTATTAATTATATTTCCTTATATAACTAAATTTTGTCTTGCGTCCGTTTGTTCTTAATTTCATCTTTTTCTTTAATTTTACTTTTTTAAATTCTTTGATTTTCTTTCCTTTTTTTTATTTGGATTTTTCTTTTCTTTTAATTCTTTTTTCGTATGTCTAGATTTTTCATTATGTTTTTTTTATTAATTGTTTTGTATAATTTAATTTATTTTTAGACATGCAGAAATATTATAAAATTACGAAATCGAACCAAAGATATCAGAATCTCCGTCTAGATACAGAAAATGATTCATCCTACCTGATTGTCTTCCCATACAAAAAGTCTTCTGTTAAATAACTATGATTCCTCCCCTCTTAACTAAGCCATTCGAAGAATGGTGGGTTTGCGAGCAAATGAGAACTAACAAAATGCAAATTAATTATAGAGGTCCTATAACTAAGCGGCCTTAAGGCCAATTGGCTAGCACTCACTGGCCTTTGGTACTGCTCGACAGCTCACTCACACAGAAATAAACTCAAATAATAAACAATTGACGCGGACTGTATTCATTTATCTCCTTTAATTGGGCAGCCATCACACTCGAGGATGAACTGACCACACAACCACTCTGGGGTTACACTTTTTGAACTCCCCTTTCTTACATTCTTTCTTCCCCCCTCCCGTCATCTCACCCCCAGACACCCCACAGACAGGATGTTTACGGGACATAGGGCGTTGACTTGCCCTATGCACGGGGTCCTGGGTTTCAGGCAACAGGTACCACAGGCTACAGGTTTGAATCCTGAAGGTAGCGTGGATGTTTGTGAGGGGTTCGGAATCCACTTTAATTGTGGTCTCGGTCTAATGTGCACAAAAAATCAAACTTATAACTAAATGCTTTTTACATTCTATCAAATCTCAGCATTAAGGCAGAATGAAAATTCTACTACAAGGGGATTCTTTTATAAAAGAATACAGTGCTTTTATTAAGTTTATTATAAAAGTATTTTTTATACTTTTTTATTACTGCAATTATTTTTTAATAACTTTGTTAGCAGCTTCAATTAAATTCGTCATATATAAGCTATACAAAGTTAAACAATTTTAGTTTTTACATGACATAATTTTTACAGCTAAAATTGTGTTAAAGAAACAATTACTCTTTATTATAAACTCGTTTTCTTCAAGCCGCAAAAATAATTATGATTGAAGAATCAGTTAATTATATTATTAATTAATGTTTCAAAGATATCTTGGATAAAGATTTATGTAATTAATATAAATTTAAAAATAAAATTTCGTCATTGATTTTCTTTGTAAGATTTTAATATCATTGTTTAGTATGAGTTATTTGCAATAAACGTTTTATTACAATGATCTATTTTAATAAAAGCTCTACTCATTTTTTTTATGCTCTTTACAAGTGAGAATTATACGAAGTAAACTGCTGTTTGGCTGATAATAAATCTGCAAGGGCAGATATAGCCACACTAATAAGCTATACTCTAAAAAGCAAACTAGTTTTATTAGATTTTAAATGAAATATTCTTAAAGTTAAAGTGTGCTCTTTAAAGTTATAATTCTGTCCATTATAAAATATATGTTATCTAATTTTCTAAAAATACTTTTTAAAGAGTTTATAGAATTACGACAAAACTAAAATATTTAACTATATTTTAATTACTAAATAGTTACATTTAACTTTTTTATATAAAAAAATAAACTATAATAAAATCGGATAATCGGTTACACTACGAATAATCATTTTGTTTATGTGCTGCTATACATATGCAATTTATAGGTGCTGTCGTTGTGATACGTTGAAAGTTTTAAATTATTTATTTGGGGTCTGATGGCCGAGTGACTAGCGCTCTGGTGCTCGGAACTACAAGGTTCGAGTGTCGGTGGTGCCATGGATATTTGTAGGGGTTCGAATCCACTTTAAACCGTAGGTCCCGGTCTCATAGGATGGCATAGCGTTGCGGGGGTAGTGTGACTCGCGTCCGTAGCCTATCTTCAAGCTACACGTGCCCTCTGGGTAGTGCTCAATGAGTCACAGCGCTGCAGCCCTTGCTTATGGCATAAAGATTGTCTCTATATTGCCAGCCGCATTAGAGCAACATATTTTGTTTATGCTCATAGATGCTGTCGTTGTGATACGCTTTAAATTACTTTTAAATACACATTTATGATAGCAATTAAAAATTAAAGTTGTAAAGCTAAGCCAAGGGAGGAAATGTATATATGAAAACTATAAAAAAGAATAATTATAAAAAAAAGAGGATGGAAAGGAGCTTTCTTAAAAACACAACCACTTTGTACAATAAAGTCCATAATTAAATTTGTTAACTTTTATTTTCATTTATCTCTTAGTTAATGCCATGAAATAAAGAGAGAAAATGAAATGTTATTGTTCTATGAAGATCCGAAATGCGTGTGAAAGAGAAATTCCATGTGAACGATAAAATATATATAGTTTATATGGGTGATAGTATAGTCAGTATATGTATATATATATATCTGTATATAAGTATGTAAAGATATGCATATATAAGAGAACTTACTAATTCTATCCCTTATCTACTATTTTATCTGATTTTCTAAAGATACTATTAACGAATTTATAGAGCTACGACGAATGTTAAAATATTTAACGATAGTATATAACTATAAATAATATATGTATGATGTTTAAGTTTTTATTTTTATAAGTGGCTAAGTGAAAGGTTTTATCTATCTATCTATATATCTATCTATCTATATATATATATATATATATATATATATATATGAAAATTATTAAAAAGAATAATAATAAAAAGAGGATGGAAAAGGAACTTAAAAACGCTATCCATTTGTTTAATAAAGCCATAATTGAATGCGTATGAGAGCGAAATTCAGACATGTAAAAACATGTGAACGATAAAATCTAAAAGGGCAGATCCATGTATATTACTGATCTGCCAATCAAAAATATATATATCTACTTTAGATAAAACTTTTCATTTAACCACTTCATTATTAATGAACTAAAATAGAGACGTTGAAAACAAAATCCAAACAAATTTTCTTCAAGAGTTACTTAAGAAAATTTAAAAATTTGACCTTTGATACCACAGGCTTCAAGTTCGAAGTAATTGCAGTAATAAAAGCACTTTTATAATAAACTTAAAAAAATACTGTAATAAAAAATACTTTTAAATAAATAATAAAAATACTTTTTTAAAATAATTCCTTGTAGTACAAACTTCCATTCGGTCATACTGTTGAGATTTGATAGAACGTAAAAGTATTTTATTATAGGTTTGGTTTGTCGTTCTGCACGGTTATTTTGTGCACACTTTAGGATAATCAGAACTGAATCTACAGCTTAATGTGGATATTCCGATCCACTAACAACATTAATAATTATCAATGAAAGATTTTTTATCATAAAACAAGAGTGATATTATCATTAGGAAATCACATTCAAGATAAAGGGAACTTTAACTTCAGAAGTTAATTGCATTAGAACAGCATATTTTTGTGTAAGTTTACAGTTGCTGTTGTTGTGATATGTTGAATGTTTTAAATTACTTTTTACAAATTTATAGCACAGTTTAAAATTAAAAATGTAAAGTTAAAGCTAAAGAGGGAAGCTAAGCCAAGGGATATATATATATATATATTATAATAATAATAATAAAGAGGATGAAAAAAAGAACTTTTTATAAACAGTCAATTTGTATAATGCAGTAATATGTCAATATGTATAATATTTTTACTATTTATATTCATTTACCTTTTAGTTTATGCTATCAAATAAAGAGAGAAAATTAAATATGCTGTTACTAATCTGCCTGGTGAGAGGAAAGCCTACACCAGGTCTAGAATACCAGGTTATTAATGAACTAAAATATAGACGTTGAAAACAAAATCCAAACCCACTTTCTTAAAGAGTTACTTAAGAAGAAGTTTAAAAACGTTAATAATTCTCAATGAAAGTTTTTTTTTATCATAAAATAACAGCAATATTTTTAAGCCTGTTTCGATATTATCATTTGGATAATTACATTCCAAGGTAAAGAGGAATCAAAAGTAAAGCAAAGCAAGTCGTCATTACCTTTTAATCGTTGACGGCGGAAGTCTTCGCACGTAAGACGAGAATACTACAACACTGTATATCCACTCTTCTTTTTCTGATTATCACCGAAAGGATTTCGATGCTCCTCTGCTCATCCTGTTTACGGTTGTGAGGCGTTCGGAAGCGTGAGCTCGAGAGGCTTTTCCTGCGGACAGAACTGGTTGGTCTCTTTCGTGCCTCTTTTTCCCCTTCTTCTCAGGCGTAATGACCTTCACGGGTTTCTGGTTTCCCTTTTTTAATCGTGTTGTGGTGGTTGTGTTTTTTCCGAACATTTATCACACACTTCGTGCACGTGCACGGCTCGCTTTCACCTGCGGTCGGAAGGGGCTCTTGGTGTCAATAAGGTTGTTGCTTCAAAGATGTGGCTGGAATTCTAGAATCTTCACATGTCTAATTGTTTTATTTTTTTCCAAGTTCATATATAATGTAAAAACATTGAATCACGGTATTTTAAAATCCCACTTTGTTGCAGTAGCAATCGGTAATGGATATTTATCAGTCATTGTTGTTATTTTAGCGATGTTGACACTTATGAGATAAAAACATGTCTGTTTTCAGTCTCAGTGGCATGAGCAGTCTGCAAAAAGGCTCTCTCTTTCCTCATTACAATACTTTTTTATAGTATTTTCTTTTACTTTCTGAGTAAGAGAAAGAAATAAAGGATTTTCTTATCATTTAAATAGTGGAGACTTGTTTTACCCACAATATTTACGTTCCTTATTAGGGTAATTTTGAGTTTGTAGGATAATTTTTATAGTATTATAGTAATATAACTTTTTAATAATATAGCAATCTTAATCTTGGGATAATTTTTGTAGGATAATTTTTGGTAAACTAGATTAGTTAAATAGGTCTGGCATTTGATGTTTTTGTAAAAAAATTGAATAAACTCTGAATTTTCAGTTATTATTGCTATTTCAGTAGTGTTGATAGATATGAAGCAAAAGCATGTCTGTTTTAAGTTTTAACGACATCAACAATCTGTGAAAAGCATTGATCTGTTCGTTATTAAAATATCTTTTTTTAAATATTTTATTTTATTTTTAATTGAGTAAAAGGATGAAACTAATTATGTTCTTTTCATTTACACAATTAAAATCTACCCTTAAAAAACAAATTATATTTTAAAAGCAATGATGTAACAGTGGTTCCATCTATTCGGCCCTTTTTCCTCCTACGCACTGCAAGAGAGCCCTTGAGGCGTTTGGAAGAAATCGACAGTAAGCATCAAATCTCGCCAGAGAGGACTTAAAGCAAAACAGGTACTGCCGTTAGTTACGAGCTCTCATGCCGAGATCTAGAAGTGGAATTCTTCCACAACTGTATAATTAGCTGCTGTCTCATCCAGAGAGGATGTATAGTTCGCTATCCAGCGTGTACCCGAGTCACTTTTATTGACAGCCTAGAAGTGGAATCCTTCCACGAATATTTAATTAGATGTTTTATAGGAGTTGAATAATGTCTGTTGTTATTATGGAGCTTCAAAATAAACGTGCTTGCAAAATAAATTTGTGTGTCTTTAAACTTGGGACTCTACTCAACCACACCCAGATCCAGCTGCACAAAAAAACAAATGACGCATCTACTACAATAATAGACTACCTGAATGACTTGGTATATTACATGGACTCATCTAAAAATAATAAATGCGATATAATATGAGTAGGCAAAAAATTTAATAACTTGAAAATTTAAAAATATATTTGTTTTTGTTAATATTTTGTAACGAAAAAAAAAAAAAAAAAAAAAAAAAGGGTTTAATGAAGCTTTTTACAATCAAGAGTGTGTATAATTAATGTAAAACATATGGTATATCGGAATATTTGAACTATATATGTGTATCGGAATATATATAACCTAAACCCCTTTAAAAATCCCTTTTTTTATCACCAAACTTTAAAAACTCCTCTTTCATACCTAAACTTTAAGAATCCCTCATTTATGAAATTATTATTTTTATTATGTTCATAGAAGAAGAATTAAAATATTATGTTGTACTCAGAGAGTTATTAACCCAAAAAATCGCTCTAAAAATTCACCCGAATCCTCCTTAAATTGGAATTTATGGGGGCGGATATCAAATATGGAGTGGGAATCAGACAGGAAATCTCTAAGCAGATGTGCGAGCTAAATTGTAATACCCCAGGTTGGAAACAGTGAATTTGTATGGAGGAGAGACAAAAACACTTCTCAAATTTATATGCAAGATGACTTTTCTATTGGTGAAAGGACGCTTTGCAATCGGATCGTTTAGTTTGGTTTGTCGATCTACGGTCATTTTGCGCACGCTTTAGGCTCATTAGACCGGGATCTATGGTTTAACGTGGCTTCCGAACCATTCGCAAACATCCATGCCACCTTCAGGATTCGGACCTGAAGCCTGTTCAAGGGGCCTGATGACCGAGTGGCTCGCGGTAGGTACTACAGATCCCAGTCTAATTAGCCTAAGTATGCACAAGTTGATCGTAGAGAGACAAACCAAATCGAACCACCAACAAAGATCCCTGTCGCCTCCAGGATTCGAACTTGAAGCTTGTGGTACCAACGGTCAGAGCGCTACCCAATTGGCCATCAGGCTGCTTCCAATCGACAGTTAATCATGTTACGTATTTAATTTTTTTTTTATTTACAAGCAACTTTGATGAAGCTTCATGATATTAATATAATTCCAAAATTACTTTTTCTGATCATCTGTGGGATTTTAACATTACTGTCTCTGTGTAAGATATTTGACTACTGTAAAACAACACATAATCGTCGAAATGAAAATGCTATCATTCATTATTTAGGATAAATTCAAAATAGATGAAGAAGCAAATTGATTTTCCTACCCACCATAAAAAAAAAAGAGACTCATTAAAAATATTTTCAATCGTGGCATTGCACGTGACTTTGACCACGTGACAGTGATTTTGAATAGGAATGACGCAATCCTAAAGAAACTCGACATCAAGTCCGGTTCCTACCGCATTGTTCATTGTTTGTGGAAGTAGTGGAAGAAAGCCGCCAATCCACAATCTTTTTTTCCTAGCGTGGTATTCATTCATAAAATTCATCTTTAATTTCTGAACTAAGTTTAAGAAGATAAGATATCATTGGTTTCTTATGGGCTTGCTAAATCTTCTGAATTGATGTGGAAAACTGCACGATATTAAAACAAAAGAAATTTAATAATTTAAAGAAATTTGTATAAGCAACACTCAAAGGGGCCTAATGGCCGAGCGGCTAGCGCTCTTGCGCTCGGTGCTACAGTTTTCGGGCCGAGTCCGGCGGTGCCATGGATGTGTGTAGTGGTTCGAATTCACTGTAAAACGTAGATCCCGGTCTAATACGACGATAGAGCCTTGAGCTGACAACCGTACTCCGTAAAAAAAAAAACGCCTTCTGTCTAGAAATCTGCCAGTACGCAGACGGCCTTGGCCTACCATGGGGCTGTTGCGATGATGATGATGATGAGTTTACTCAAACTGTAATAGCAAGAAAATGTTGTGAATACATTAAATTGGCAGCGGGAAAAAAACTAGAGGAATCATGTTATTATATTATTCCCACCAGAATTTCTAACTTTCAAGTTTGCATTTAAAGGAAAAAATGTCACAAGCAGCTTAAATTTAGGTTGACTGCTAAACTGAAGATTTTTTTATATCAAATTCATTGATGAGGTGAAAACCACGGCGTAGTAATACAACAGAGTTGGGGCATCGGGGTTGTCACTTAGAGCAAAACATAATCCTCACGTGGTTATACACCTCACGTGATGTTTACAATCGCCGCTGTCCACTGTCAGGAGTGACGTCATGGTTGGTCATTTTCATGGCCACTGCGCCATTCCTTTTACTGGACTAGCCGCTTGGTTTACTTACGTTGCTGTGAGAAGACGAGCTTCTATTGCACTGTGGAGTAGTTAGTATATGTATTTTAAGACGTAATATATGAGATGGTAGCTTGGCGAGTTTTGACACCAGTTTTCACTCTCGGCCGTTACTATTCCATGCAGATGGCGCGAAAGGAGGAAAAGTTCTAATTTTTTTCTTTTACAACGTTTTTTTTTTTTTTTTTTAAAAGGGTTAATTTTTTAAACGTAAACATTTAGCATTTAGATTCTGACTGGGTGTGGTTGGGTTAGACTTGAGAGACAGGTACGGGAACTCACAGCTTTATTTATTCACGCTCAATTAGAGACCGACACTATTTAACGCATTTAAAGACAGGTAATTATAGATTCATGGAAGGATTCCACTTCTAAGCCAAAACCCGACACTCAGGCACGTGCGGGATGCGCGAAAGATACTCCCTCTCCGGGTGAGAGTCTGTAGATCAACACATATGCAGGGTGTGTTAAATACATTTCCTCTCGGCCGCTCTTGCAGTGCATAGAAGGAAGCACGGTTACACTAATAAATTTTCTTGCGTAATATTTTCCTTCCAAAATATAATATTCATTGATATGGACTTTTTCAATGTTTTATTCCATTTCACATAAAATGATCAGAGTTGTAAACAAAATACCATTTCTTGCATTTTTTTTCAATTTCTTCTATTAGTTCACACTATCCCTATATATATCTCGTTCAAATTTTCAATCGTTCATAAAATACTTCTTATTCATCCACTCGAGTTCAAATGCACTTTTTTTTTTTAATTGTAGTGGATGACACTAGATGTTGATACAGTTTTTCAAATATTCATTCGGTAATTAAATTTAATTCATTAATTTTAGTTCTTTTTTAGATTTAAGTTGCATGTATCTACCCATAGATGGCGCCGGATAAACTTAAAAAATGAATGAAAATTATTTATAAAGGACTTTCTGCAATAGAGTGAAAAAAAAAGTAGAATTGACTTTAAAATTTTCTTTTTAATATTACTTGTTTTATCTTTAATAAGCACATAGTGCATGACCTGAGAAGAAGCATTTCTCGGATTGTTCAGAATAGCTCCGTAACATGTTTAATTTTTTCAAAATTATGAGTTCATGGGGTAAGGAAGCCAAGCGGCGATCCAGCGCCAAGTCCAGTTCGAAAAGAACGGGAGCTGTTTGCCCTAACTTTCTGTTGTAGTGTGCGTCGTTTGTTTGTGCAGCTGAATCTAGGTGTGGTAGGGTTGAGGCACAGGTTTAAGTAACATATAGCTTTGTTTACAAGCCCGTAAACACGACAGCGACACTACATTTGAAGGGAGACAATATTTAATGCACAACATTGACACATTTAAAGACATCTAATTAAAGATTCGTGGAAGGATTCCACTTCTAGGCTGTCAATAAAGTTACTGAGGTACACGCTTTTATACCGAAATGGACTTCCTCTTCGGATGAGAGTCTGTAGTCCAATTTTTGCGCAGGTTGGTGTTACTAGATCTTCTCTCGTGGTGAGAGACAGTAAACTGAACGTCTGTGAGGCAGCAGAGCTGTACGTCCTCTCGGGCGAGAGTCTGGATGCTTACTGACGATTTCTTCTGTACGCTACAAGAGTAGCTCTTGCAGTGTGTAGGAGGAAACAGTGTTGCGTAGGCGGAACCACGGTTATACTGTTCCTTTAGAATAGGTGGCGGGGGGCACTCTATTTTATGAGTACTCTATGGTCAAAACATTTTGATCCCGGATATAAAAATCTATTTCAAAAAAAAAAAAAAAGGAATTGTTGATTGGGATTGAATAAAAACATTAATGTCCTTACATTATTAGTATTCCAAAAGTCTTGCAGAATATTTATATAAAAGATATCATTGCTTTAAGAAACATACGATTTCACTTTGGGCCGCATGCTACCGTGGATTGGATTGAAGTATCATTGCGCTAGAGGAGAATGTTTAACACCTTTATACGAGTAGCTTCCATGGGTGTTATATATCTTCATATTTATAATTCTTCTGTACATGTGTTTGTCACTGAACTCCTCCTGAATGGCTGGACCGATTTGGAGGAAATTTCTTGTGTGTGTTCGAGTGGGTCCCTGGAGGGTTTAGATTCAAAACTGGACCCGGTAGGTGGATCTGCAATCGATATAATTCTTCTGTGCGTATGTTTGTCACAGAACTCCTCTAAACGGCTGAACCTATTTGGATGAAATTTTTTTTTTTTTTTGTGTGCGTTTCACAAAACACTGAGAATGCTTGTAGGCTATCCCCTTTGTTGTCAGTCGCCACCAGAAGGTGCTGCAGTCTATCAGCCACTATACCTTTCAACCCATGTCTATGAAAATGAGTAATACAATGTATTCGAGTATGGACTATAGGTTCGCGCTCTCCTCTTTAGTGTGACCTGCCACCAGAGGGTGCAGCGGCATTTCATCTTATAGACCATTCAAACGAAATCATGCCCTTTTGGACGTCGGATAAATCGCTACGTTTCTGCATTACGCCAACGATTGAAATGCTTTCCCTATGCCCTAGGACTCTTTTATATACACTCCACAGCAATGTGCTGCCACCTGCCTTTTGTGATTGGTTATTTCACATTGACGTCGAAAGTAGGTGGTGGTCACATTAATGTGACTGGACTGTATATATATATATATATATATATATATATATATATATATATATATATCAAGTTTAATGCTCATAATATTTTTTATCAACCTTTTTTTTTTTTTATGTGAATTTGTGAGTTGATTTTGAGAGCTTTGGAATAAAATTGCTGTAAAATGAATCACTTTTTTAAAAACAATTAAATTGGTTTTTTTGGAATGTATTGATGATGTATTTATATTTTCTTCTTTAATCCGAAAAAAATTTTGTACAAAAAAATCGAATGAATTTGAAATTATATAGATTTTTTGATTGACACAATGACATATATTATTAAACATTTCGCAGTCGCTATCATTTGGCATCAGTTTGAAATTTAGAAAGGAATCGGCCCGAGTATGGGAGAAAACGAATTACTTTAATGATACGAAGAAATTAAATTAAAAACTATAATTACTTGTTTAGTCTCCCAGGACTACCATCACACTTGCAGATGCTAACGCAGTTGCCAAAAAGCCGACTCATTCCTCATAACTTTAAGAAGCCATTCATCACGGACTTCAACTGCCCTAGGAAGCTGACATCAGTTATTAGCAGACTCAGAACTAATCATTACAGAGGGATGAAGATTCTCCCCAGACAAGACCAGGGAATACATCCCCTGCAGAAATTGCCCCAACGCTTTCCTAACACCTAAGCACATTCCACCACTCACTCCCCATGTTTTGCAATTGGGTATGGCGCCAATCGAGGCCAACTTAAGAGAAGTCCTGCATAGCGAAGCGGCGCCATTGCTATCGGCCGCTATCATGAAGACTTTTGACTTCATCTGACTTTTAATAATAGTATTTTAAATCCATGGACACGATAACAACAACAACAACAAAAAACAACTTGTTTAGACTGGAACTGATTGTAGAAAAGCATTAAATATGTTTCCTTGTATATTATTTTTTATTTGTTTCGAATACTGCCTATGTCTACGGGGAGTGGGAAAGATCTTTTAAGATTCAAAATTTTTTTTTCTATATGTTTCAATTTTGCCATAAAGTACAAATTTAGTTCTACAATTTCTAAAGCATCTTATGTAGCATTACGTAGAGCAGGGAAAGAGTCAAGAGAGCCAACCCGACTTGAATATTTTTCCGGCCCTTTGAAATGTATCCCACTTTTACAAAATATATTTATTTTAGAATGGCCAAAGTGGGGAAAACCAGTGTATTATAAAACATAGAGTATTTGTGCATCCTCTATTCAAAAATGATCTCTCGAAAAAAATCACGAAATTGTTATTATTTAATTTTTTAATTGAGCTAAAAATTCATCTTGTGCCTGACGCCATCTAATGTCATATCTTGTATTTCTTTTATGTGTCTTTAAACATTTTCTTAAAATTAGAATGGAAAATGGAGTTGTATTCTTTTTTAAAAATATATTTCTTGTTAGTCTTTATTATATATGCTTATTCATGCTTTATTTTCTAATTACTCTTCATTGATAACGAGTTATTCAGACTAATTTTTCCTCTACAGTTTGCCAAACAATCATTTACATTTACACCGATATGTTTCCTTATGAAATTTATAAAATTAATAATGCTTCATTTTATGTAGCAGGGCAACGCCAGGTCATATCTTCTGGTGAATTCGTAAAAAAAATGTAATGTGATATTTAAATTTTACAAGTGTATTATATTGATGTCTATAGAATTTAAACATCTATTAAGAAATAAACAATTACGTACAATATCCTGATTATCTTATTTTTTGTAATTTTCCGAATTCTAATTTTTATAACCTTTATATAAATTTTAACTCAATAAAAATCACAAAATAAGCATATGATATTGATTAAAAATCAACAATTGTCAATGTCAGATCTTTTATAACACACACACACACACACACACACACACACACACACACACACACACACACACACACACACACACACACACACACACACACAGGGTGATTATAATTAAAGTCCCACTTTCAAAATGCTGTCAAAAAAGAACCACTCGTCACAAGGAGTTCACATTTGAACTGAAGATACTTGAAGAAGGGGGAAACGGCACGGCATCAAAAAGTTCCATTGATTTTTCCTATCCAATTTGGTGGATGGACTATCCACTAACAGTGCCACAACTGTTGAATGACACGGAAGTCATTTTTTCCATCCAACAACCGAAACAACCGAGCATATTGAACACTACAGTTGGTTTAATGTGCAATTCATGCCAAATACGTTGTCATTTCGATTCAGAATATCACTGCCTTCCCGAATTAACTTTCTTTATACCGCTTAGAGCGCCATCTATTAATACACTTCGGAACTGTTTTTAATGTCATATCGTTTCCACTTTCTTCATATATATGATAAAACTTTTAAAAAGTTTATGGTTAAATTGAGCTTCTTTTTCATGTAATTTAAGATATACCTGAAAAACATGTAATGTAATAATTATTAAGTTTCATTTGTGGAAAAAAAAAGGAAATAGATATTAATGAATTATTTAATATTGATAGCAAAATTTTAATAAATGAAATATTTTACAATTACCAAAAATATTACAATTGTAACTTAATGAAACCACATGATTTAAAATATAAAATTTATTAAAACATCATAATTCAGAAATTATAAATCATATTGAAAGCAAATTCCTGAAATGTTGAATGAAATTTAAAATAACATTAATGTTTACATTGAAAATGTAAAAATATTATTAATAATTACAGTGGATATAACATTTTTATAAAATAAATCGAAATGAATCATGCGATTTTTGCTTTTCTTAGAGTGGTCTTTTATAACATTTTTAAACTTCAGGGAACTCGAGTTAGTTTATATATTTGCTGTATGTATATCATACGAAAATTTAAATTGATCTATTCCGTTGCCATTTTAATGATGTAATTTAGTGTAGCAATCTACAGTATACAAAACTGTTAATCTCTTCTTTTTAGATTCTCTTATCTAATAGTATATATTTTATAGAAAAAAAAATTAGGTTTAGAGATTTGATTTCTTAGAAAACTGTAAATTTTTATCTTTTTTGTTAGCTTGAAGTATTAACTTGCAAACACACGCATGGTGCAACATTTTAACGCCAAATATCTTCTCTTGTAAAAGCTTTTGAAAAATACTCCAAAATTGTAAAGTGCTCCTCCTGTACAATTTCATAACTTTTCCTTCATATAAGCCATCAAACATTAGGATTGCATAAAACAAGATTGGCATTATATTGGAAAAAAATTATGATTAAATGGAAAAAAAAATTAGCAATATAAGAAAAAGGATTAGAATTGTATGGAACAGAATTAGAATTATATGGAACAGAATTAGGATTGGACGGAACAGAATTAGAATTGTATGAAACAGAATTAGAATTGTATGAAACAGAATTAGAATTGTATGGAACAGAATTAGAATTATGTGGAAAAGAATTAGAATTATTTGGAAAATAATTAGAATTGTATGGAAATAATTAGGATGGCAGGGAACAGAATTAGAATTATTTGGAAAAGAATTAGAATTATTTGGAAAAGAATTAGAATTATTTGGAACACAATTAGAATTGTATGGAACAGAATTAGAATTGTATGGGATTAATTAGGATTGTATGGTACATGATTAGTATTATATGGAGCAGAGTCAGGATTGTATGCAATAGAATCAGAATTACATGGAACAAAATTAGAATTATATGGAACAGAATCAGAATTTTATGGGAAAAATTAGGATTGCATGAAACATAATTAAATTATATGGGAAAAATTAGGATTGTATAGTATGGAACACAAATGTTAACAGGACAGGTTGAAGGAAATGTTGACCTTGCTGACATGGGATGTCCAGTATACATAAGCAAAATAAAAAGGAATACATCCTTTTAGGTTATTTACTTTTGTGTGATTTTCTTCAGGGCTGTACTCTTCAGAGGGGATTACTTGCAGGTTATATAATATTAATATTTTACATCCATTTACTCTGATTTGACGCAGGCACCGTTTTTGATGACGTAATTCGGCATGGCACACACCAGTGACCTGCACTTCTTGAAGAAGGGGTCGTGGACTTGGCCTTCCTTGCAGACGCTGCCTCCGCCCTCGGTGTTGATATCGAACAGCACGGCGAGGGTCAGGGGAGGGTCGGTCCTTCTTGATGCTTCTTATCTTGGGGCAGGCGACGTTGTTCGGCCTCACCCTGAAGCCGTTGCACAGAGCACAGTGGATGTTCCGGTAGTCCACGAAGACGCTCGACCCGTCCTTCCGAGCCCTGATGGGCGAGTAGTAGGCGAGGCACCTTTGGCGAAGGGAGGAGCTCCTCAGGGAAGAACTGCAGTCGGACACTATCCTCGGATGGCACTGCTTCACCATCTTCTTCAGTCCAGTTGGCAAGGCGAACTTCAGCTTTATTTTTCGAAACTGCTGATCGTTTGTTTCGGCGTCGACGTACTGCACACCCCAAGAACCCTTTTCAACGTTGTATTCCAGGCGTTCCATTAATTCGACACTTGCACCCACACTGTTCGATGTGTCGTCGACGAGACTCAACTTTGCTTCGATGTCCCACATGAGGATGGAATTCGCGTCGTCGTTGCACAGGGCGCAGAAGTAGTTTCTGTACGTGGTTCTGGTGGTCAGGCTCGTCACGGGCACCGTGGACAGAGGATCTTCGAGTCTGCCCTCCGGACTGATGCACCTGCCGTTCACGTAGCTCTTCTGCCACGCGGAGGGGCATTGGGACACCATGGTTACAGTGATGATGTTGTTTTGCACCTTCTGGCACGATTCCTGGAGGTGGTTGCTGGAGCGGTACTCTATACCGGAGTACCTGGAATCCACGCAGCACGTTCCGTGACGAACGCAGTGGTCTCCGCATTCGCACGTCCTGTCGCCCCACAGGTGGTCTTCCGTGGAGTTGTTCAGAAACGCGCACGTGTCTCGAGGAAAGCACGAGCCTCCCAGCGTCCTCACCTCCTCGTAGTACCCCTGATCTGAAACGGGAACCGCAGACAGCACCCATCAGGAGGCAGCAGATCGTGAGCGCCAACATCATTCGTAGAAATCTGTAAACACACACAAAACAAGTAATATAAAAAAATTTTTTAAAGTCAATTCCTACTTTTTTTCCCACTCTATTGCAGAAAATAATTTTCATTCATTTTTTTTAAGTCTATCTAGCGACATCTATTGGCAGATATATGCAACTTAAATCTAAAAAAAAAAAATTAAAATTAATTAATTAAATTTAATTACTGAATTAATATTTGAAGAAACTGTATTAACCTCTAGTGTCATCCACTGCAAGTTCAAAAAAAAAAAAATATTTGAACTGGAGTGGATGAATAAAAGCATTTTATGAACGATTGAAAATTTGAACAAGATATATATAGGGAGAGTGTGAACTAATAGAAGGAATTGAAAAATAACGTCCTAGCAATCAATTTTTGAATTTAAATTTAAAATTATTGAGGTTAATTTCTATAATACCAGCATTAAGTTTCTGATTTGAATGGCGGATGATTTAACCTCATGCTAAATGCTATCCTCATTCTGCCTAATCTCCTTTTGCTAGTCAAATGAAAGGATAGTCCAGCTTATAGATTTATCTGACCTATTACTGCAATAAACATTAAATATTACCCGTTCGCCACTGCTTATCGAATTTCGATCCAATCCGTTTCGGAAAACCAATGCGCTATCCACCATGTCCCTCTAGCTTCAAATCATGCTGTTCTAATGCAGCTGGTACTACAGAGACAGTTCTTCTTTATGTCTTGAGGGCAAGGGCTGCACCTCTGTGACTAATTGAGCACTACCCAGGGAGAGGGCACGTGTAGTTTGAAGATAAGCAACGTTCACGAGTCACACTACCACAACAATACATTTTCAATTGACGTCAATGAATAAATTACAATTAAAAGAAAGGTAATGCATATAATAAATCAGGGATTAAAATGAAAACAAAATTTCAAAATTGTATTTTCTTGGATTTTTGATTACTTAATACATCTAAGAATACGATTCGATTTTTGAATACTGAAAATATTTAAGAAAATGACACATTTTGTGAAAACAACATTAAGCTTCATTTTCCTTGAAAAAAAAGGGGGTGGGGACGGAATTTTTAATATACTTCCTGTTGGTTTTGATGAGTAAATGACGCATTCGAAGAAAGATAATAGATGAAGGAATAAAAGGAATGTTGCTAGAAAAAGTATTTTGAAGTCTCAGGAATTTCTGTATTTTTTTTTCGATTTTTGAATGCTTGCGATCCTTTATAAAATAAGAAACTTACATACTACTGTGCCTAAAAAGTAAAATCAATTTTCAATTTAAAATTCCCGAGCATATGGTATTTCAATTTTTTTTCTTTTTGAAGTTGTTGGCTCTGTCCTTGACATCTGTGCGAAATTTCACGTCAAAATATTGATTAGTGTTCGAGTTACGTTTGGCTTTGTAAGATGCTCAAACTGATTGCGGCGATTTTTGAAAGTCTGAATTAATTAATTTTGTGCAAAATTAATTAATTAATTTTGATTTTTGAAAGTCTGAATTAATTGAACAAGAAGTTACACTAAATTTTGTTTGCGGAAACGTATAGAATGCTGCAGAAGGCATTCGGTGAGCATTCCTATAACGGAAAGGAATGTTTACAAGTGGTATGAACAGTTCAAAGAAGGCAGAGAACGCGTTGAACACGAAGAACTCTCTGGTTGACCTTCAACCTCAACCGACAAAGCTCACGTCCAAAAAAAAAAATTGAAGATTTGGTGCTTGCAAACCTTCGATTTACAATTAGAGACCTTGCTGATGACATTGGAATTTCAAAAGGATGTGCCAATTCCATTTTGGGCCTCAAACGCGTCAAATCTCGATGGGTACCGAAAACACTGAATGCGCCCCCTCACATGTTTGCAGCTGTCAACAAGGAATATTATTTAAGTTTTATGCGTCGTTTGCGAGAAGCTATTCGCAAAAAAGAGGCCACATTTATGAAAAGACAACACTTGGTTTTTGCATCAAGATAATACGCCAGCTCACGCTGCATTGATTCTTCGCGACTTTTTCGCCAAAAATGAAACCCATATCGTTCCACAACGACCATATTTACACTTTGCGACTTATGGCTATTCCCTAAACTCAAAAGACCACTCCGGGGCTACCGTTTTGAGTCGACTGAAGAGATTCAACTTGAATCGCCGCGCGCTTTGATGGCCATCCCTGCCGATGACTGTTTAGCATGCATTGATGATTGGAAAAAGATTTGACATAAGTGCATTGTGTCCAGAGGGGATTACTTTAAAAGGCGATAAAATAAATATGGAAGAATAAATAAAGGGTTTTTGAAAAAAAGAATAATTGTTCTTATTTTTTGGGCGCAGTAGTAAGGAAAATGAGGTAACAAAAAAGAATGTACTTACTTATACGTCTCGATTCAGCAGATGATATGCGGAAGAATGAAGAGTTGGACAGATTATCTGAAGGGCTCAATGTGAAAATGAAAGACAGGCTCTTCATTTCCAGTATAGCCTCTAACCTTGGGACTATTTTCTTTTGGCATCCAACTGGGAAAACTATACGTTTCGAGTACAGTCTGCGGAAACTGGTTTGTGAAGTGAAGTGTTGCTCGAACAATGCACATTCTCTTCTCTCTTTTTGCTCTTTGTGGAAGATTCCCTGTTTTGATGGATAATAACAAAACACACAAAAAAAGAAATTCACCAAATTGCTTTCTAATGGGTGTTTAGAAAACGTTCTTCTACCTTTGTCTACGGAGCAGGAAATTTTTTTAATTCCAGTATTTTTTTTTTTATATTTTGAAAAAAAAAAAAAAAAAAAAGGATTTTTTTAAAGCAAAAAGGAATGCGATGTAGAAGTCGATAAACTGCAGCACTCTCTGGTGGCGACTGACAACAAAGGGGATAGTCTAAAAACATTCTCCCTGTTTTGTCAACACACACACACAAAGTTTTATCAAAATAGGTCCAGCCGTTTAGGTGGAGATCAGTAACAAACACATGTACAGAAGAATTATATATATGTATATAAAGATATATACACAGGGTGATATATATCCACTTTCAAAATGCTGTTAAAAAAAAAAGAAACACTCGTCACATTGAGTTCACATTTCAACTGAAGATACTGGAAGAAGATGGAAACGGTACGACATTTAAAAAAGTTCCAAAGTGTATGAATAGAGGGCGCTGTAAGTGGCCTAAAGACAGTGAATTCGGCTGCCAGTGATAGTTTGAATCGAAATGACAAAGTATTTGGCATAAGTTGCACATGAAACCAACTGCAGTGTTCAATGTGCTGGATTGTTTCGGTTCTTTGACGGAAGAAATGATTCCAAGTCAATCAACAGTTGTGACACTGTGAGTGGAAAGCCCATCCACCACAACAAGTTCATACCCAATTGGATAGGAAAAATTGGTGAAACTCTTCTTTGATGCCGTACCATTTCCCCCTTCTTCGAGTATCTTCAGTTCATATTGGAACTCGTTGTGACGAGTGGTTCTTTTTTGACAGCATTTTGAATGGGGGACTTTAATTATAATCACCCTATATATAAAATTCATGATTTAGTTCTTCTGTTATTTCTAAAGCATCTAAAATGATATATTAATGTACTTCAATATCTTTGGCCTGAGGATTATTATGGCATTTTTCGATATAACTTTTCAGAATCCGCTTTTCTTTGAATTTGATTTTTTATTATTTCTTATGTTTGTATTAAATAAACTGAAATTAGCTTTCGCAAGATAATTTACATCAATTTGTTCTAAATTTTTCTTTTTGATAAATGTGGTGTTCTCATTACTTTAAACCTAAATTTCAACAATAACCCGATCCTAGAAACAACTAGCTACGCCATTTGCTTAACTCACACGATAACCATTATGCAATTCCGCAATAACCCATACCACATTTTAAACCAACAAGTTCGCATGCCTTCAGAGACTTATATAAGTGGAAAAGGAAACACACTCACATGAAATAATTTATAATTTTAAAAATAAACAAAAGTGAATTTATTATTATTTACGAATTTAAGTTTGAAATAAATCTTGTAATTAACATTAAAGTAAAAGTGAAATTCGGATAATGCAGCAATAAAAATATAACTTATACATGTTACCGCAATTCCAAATTAATATTTAATTACCTTACAAATCATAACTTGCCACGACACTTGGGAAAGAGGGGATCCTTTTTTTTTTTTTTCAAAACTAAAGTTCCAATGTTAATAAGGTTCAATACGCACCACTGTTGGAAGTCGTTGCATCAGGGCCAACCGCTCATGGAGCTCTTGTATCGGGCAAGAGGCCTGGGGAAACATGCCCATATCATGTCGTATGGATTAGCATTTACCTTTTTTAAAGACGCTGTAGCCGAAGGGTCTTCTACTAACTCGTTGTAATCGAGAGTTGGGGCGCCAAAGCATCATGACGAATGAAATCTATCACCACTGTTCAAATTTTCGTGGTTGCACGGGGCCAAACGGTCATGGGGCTCTTAAGTCGGGCATGAAGTCTCTTGTCTTGGGCTCTGACACTTGGAGACCACGTCAGGCTTTCTGTCGTCATCAGGCCCACACGCTCTTCATACGGGGGGATGGGGCAGCTCCCTCCCTTCGCCATCCGCTGTCTTCAGTACTTATACATCTTGCTCTCTCTCTGGGTTCCTCCTTTCATCTCTTTATTCGAAGTGTCACACATCCCCTTTTATAGGTATTCATTCGAGTGTGCATTCGAGTGTGGAAAATTGGTTCGCGCTCTCCACTTCAGTGTGACTTGCCACCAGAGGGTGCTGCAGCATTTCGTCTCATAGACTGTTGAAACAATATCCATGCAAATGAGTATGTACCTGTATTGGAACATGGAGAATAGATACGCAATATGTCATTTTCTACTGTTCATTTTTTTTGGCAGGACAACGTATGCAGGGTTCTGCTAGTATTACTATATTACTTCTCAACAATAATCTCAAAATCGATTTCCTTTCTACACATAAAACCGTCCACAAAAAGTATTCATAAAAATTACAAAAATGTTTTATTCATATTTGCATACACAGATACATTTTCCTCTATCATCAATATGCCCAAATAAGTATCTAAAATTTTTTTTTTACACAACAATGACAAGTCAAATTGTTTTAAAAAAAATCTATAATCAAGCTATTAATAGGATGTTGTGATGAAACATTTACACCTAAACCTTCAATTTTTTTTTTTTACATTATTAATCTTTCCATTCTCATGACTTACATCTCCAGCCTCTTATTTAATTTAATGTCTTAATTCCACTTTAACCGTTAAATTGTCGTGCTCGAATTTTATTAATAAACACATTGATTGCATTAAACTACATCGACAATACAAACTGCAGAGACATCTGTGGCCCACTTGTGAAATTTTTAACTCATATTCGTGCATGAATAGTTTCAATTGTGATGCTAGCGTTTCCACCAAATTCATCAAATTGAATTATAATGTCCACTCGAAAAGGAGTCCCAAAAAGTTAAGTTTCATTATGAATCAATAAATATAGCTTTACAAACCTCCCACCAAAGATAGGAAAATCCCCGCTAGCACAGGGGCTTTGATTTTAAAATAATAGGCCCAGATAGTGCCTGTTTTATGGAAACATTTTTCCGGCCAGTGAGATATATCCCACTTAACAGGTTCTACAAAATGTATTTATTTTAGATTAACCAAAGTAGTGAAAACCAATGTATTAAAAAATAAAAACAGATTATGTTTTATGCATCCAAATATTGAACTGTCGAAATGATGCGAAAAAATATTAGCTTTGATTTTTTTTAAATAATAGTCTTGTGAATATAGTACAGATAGTGCCTGTTTTATGGATGAGTTTTTCAAAGCTGATGAGTTCAATATGCAGAATAATTAAAGTTGGTTTTCAATTATTCAATGGGTCTAAATCTAATGTGGGGATATATTTTATATTCGGTCCGCGAAGTTAGGATGCATTTCCAAAGTGTCCCGCAAGATCATTTGGGTTGGCCACCCTTGCTCTAGTATGATTTTCGTTATTTCCCATTGATCAACTACATTTTCTAGAAACTGCATCATCGGTATTTACTCATTATTCTGCCGCGTAACACAATGCGAAACAAGCCTTCTTTGACTCTAATGTTATCTTCCCAGCTGCATCTACCACAGCGAAGACTGCTGACCTCCATGTGATTGCATATTGCGCAGTGGGGATTTCTGTAGAGAACCTCCTTTTTCCCCTTGCAATGAGACACCACGGCCATGTAAGAACCACAATCTATTTTTGTAGCCTCTTCGGTCCAGTCGGTGGCACATTTTGCCACGATGTCTTTTCCGGCAAAACTGCACCGTGGACACCAAATACTCGGGAACTCCAAGGCTTATAGATACACGGGATGATTTAAAAATGTTTGCGTTCTTCATGATCACCCAGGACTTGAACTTAGTGCTGTACCTCAGGGCAGACATGAGATGCACTTCCGAAGCGTTTGACTGTCCTTCCAAAGTCAAATCCCAGAGTGTTAGCTGATCCATATTGATGTCCTCGTTGCAAACCGCGCAAAAGTAGTTCTTGTAGGTGGTTCCCGTCACTTTGCTGGTCACTGGAATCATGAGGAAGGGGTTGTCGTTGTCCTCAGCATCGTTGCGACAGTGAGTGTAGATGTGGGTGTTTACGTGTCGGGACGACTGCGCGACATAAACGTCTTTCACCTTGCACGTGTCGACCATGAACACGTGGCGATCGCTGCCGTCTCTGAGAAAGACGCACTTCACGTCGGCGTCCAGTTTGGTGACACTTCCAGACTCTGCTCTGTGCTTCGAATCCTTGCAGCAAGTGTCGTACTTGGTGCAGGAGTCGTCGCAGTTGCAGTAGTAGTCGTACACTGCGTCGTCCGTTCGGTTCCCTTGACAATTATCGGAGTGAGAGCAGTTGGACAGCAGAGATTCGACAGTGTTGTTGGTGACGACTTCGGGAACGTAGAGGTCGTATCCATGACCGAAGCCATAACTGCCGCCATAACCCCTCCAAAACCGCCGCCTTTCGAAACGACCACACATGACAGCAACGTAAATATCAGCACGTAGCAAGAAAGATAACCACCCTCCATCTTAGACATCTGAAAGAGAAACAAGTAATATAGAACAAAAAAATTAAGTTAATTCCTACTTTTTTTCACTCTAATGCAGAAAGTTCTTTATAAATAATTTTCATTCATTTTTTTAAGTTTATCTGGCGCCATCTATTGATAGATATATGCAACTTAAATGTAAAAAAAAACCTAAAATTAATTCATTAAATTTAATGAATGAATTAATATTTGAAAAACTGTTTTAACATCGATTGTCATCCACTAGAAGTTAAAAAAAATGCATTTGAACTCGAGTGGATGAATAAAAAGTATTTTATGAATTATTGAAAATTTGAAAAAGATATATAGAGGGAGAGTGTGAGCTAATAGAAAGAATTGAAAAACAAAAACATTTTAAATTGCCCTCTCGTTTCCTTCCTCTTCAGAACGATTCTTTTGTTCAAGTAGTCATGCGAAAGTACAGATGGGCAGAGTTTCAGATCCGGTAATGGCGTGTGTTGGAATCACTATTTCTAGAAACAAATATACATATATAAGTGACTTGCATTGACAGCCAGGTTAGAATTCGCCGAAGTTTCTTTCATGCAACATGAAAACATATAATTTATTTAACCATGTCTATCAGTGGGCTTTTAGTGGCATACATAATTTTCGAATCATATACAGGGAGACAAAGAAATGACGTTTGTTCTTTGGAGGTATCTGCAGCAAAACTTAATAAGCGAATTATATATATATATATATTATGTACGCAAGATGATTCAACGGTCCTGGAACACACTTTGAGGGGTGGTGCAGTTTACTAAAACATCCATTTTTGTATAAGAATACAGGGTAGGAAGTGATTAGTTGAGTCACGAACGAAAAAAAAAAAAAAAAAAAAAAAAAAAAAAAAAACATGTAAAGAAAAAACATTGTATGGCGGTCACATGCGTACGTGGTAGGGTCGAAGAAGTGATTGGCGAGCAATTCCAAAGATGGCAGGCATTTCACAGCAGCAATGGAGAGTCGAGCACTGAAGGCCCCAATTATGCTAACTGGGCTATCGTAAATGAAAATACAATGGCATACACAGAGTAAAAATGTACACTTGGGGTTGTCAGCCAGAAAACTTTAAACTTGTCCCGTGACAGATATTAAGTGGGGCAATATACCTGGCTGTTGCGAGAAATTCGTTTCAAATAGCCTTCGTTCCTCAACGCGGCGCTAACAATCCTGCATCCCTATACAAAAAAAGATGCATCTTTTAATCAGGGGCAACGGGGCCTGAATGGCTGAGTGGCTGGCACTCGGTGCCACACGTTTGGGTTTCGAGTCCCGGATGTGTGTAGTGGTTCGAATCCACTTTAAACTGTAGGCTCCTGTCTAATAGGAACGTTGCGGAGGTATCGTTACTTCGCGTCTGTAGCTTATCTTCAAGCAACACGCATCTTTTGGGTAGTGCTAAGTGAGTAACGTCGGTGCAGCGTTTGCCTTAAGGCGTCCAAGACAAGTGTCTAAGTGTTTGGCAGCTGCATTAGAACAAAAAAAAAGTATGGGGCAAAGGGGGTACCGGTTACAGAGTTCCAATGTGGTTTTAAGAACCACTATACCACCACATCTTAAGCATAGTTAAAATATCTGAACTATTGAAGCTGCGTAAATAAAAATATTAAGTATATATATAATTTTTAAGTAAGAGTAAAAATATTAAAGAAATAAAAATAAAAGATTGTAAGAAAAAACAACTCCTGCTTGAAAACAAATAGAGCAGGAGATCGAAAAAGCTAAAAGCTAAAAAGCCGTTCCACTATGCCAGAAAATAAATAAATAAAAAATTTTTTTAAATTAAAGTCAAAATTTAAAATTTTAAATAAATTGAAAATTAAATAGAAAATACATAAAAATAATACAAAATATAAAACAAGATACAAAATTGCAAAGCATGAGGTTACAGAATCCAAAGCTACAACAAATACACCAGCTCAAAGTAGAATTTTAAATGAGGTTTACAGAAGTACCCACAGATGGCGCCATCAGGATGGTTACAGTTATTTAAAAAAAAATCAACAGTTGTTGGGAAAAAGACATTTTTTTTTTTTTATTCTTTATATATATTTTCAATAATAATAGTGAAAATGAATATTGTAAATAAGTATTTAAAATTAAAGTTAAGCTGCTAAATTAATGTTGAGTCTGCTGTACCACCCCTTGAAGCTTGCCGCATGATAGTTGAATAACCCTGCACACATATATATACTACTGTGTCCAAAAAGTAAGACCAGTAAAAGTTTTCAATTTAAAATTCCCGGTCATATGGTATTTCAATTTTTTTTTTTTTTTTTAGGTTGCTGGCACTGTCCTTGACATCTGTGTGAAATTTGACGTCAAAATATTCATTAGTGCTTGAATTACGCTTGGTTTTGGGACGCGCTAAAAATGATTTCGGCGATTTTTGAAATGTCTGAATGAATTGAGCAAAGAACTTGCATTCAATTTTGTTTAAGAAAACGTATAGAATGTTGCAGAAGGCATTCGGTGAGCATTCCCATATCGGAAAGAAATGTTTACAAGAGGTATAAACAGTTCAAAGAAGGCAGAGAACGCATTGAAGACGAACAGTGCTCTGGTCGACCATTCACCTCAACCGACGAAGATCAGGTTAAAAAAATGAAAGATTTGGTGCTTGCAAATAGTAGGTTTACAACTAGAGACCTTGCTGATGATATTGGAATTTCAAAATTCCATTTTAAAAGATGTTTTGGGCCTCAAACTCATCAAATCTTGATTGGTACCGAAAACACTGAATTCGCCAGCTCACACTAAACACCCACAACTAAATCCACATAGTTAAGGCAATCTACTTGATCTCCTTTTAAAAATGGGACTGATGGAGCCTTCTTCCCATTCAATAGGTATTTTCTCCATAATTAATCATAATTTTATGAATAGCCTTAATAAAGTCGAATTCATTTATCTTCAGTAGTTCTGAAAGTATACATTCGGGGCTAGCTGATCTGTTAACTTTTAAGTTTCTTCTTAATAATCAACCTCCCTGTAGGTAGGGTCCGATATTTAAACGGTAGGCCCTGGTTTAATGAGCCTATAATATGCACACAATGACAGTAGAGCGACAAACTAAACCGCTCTTGAATACTTTCCTACAGAAAAAAATTAGCACGAAAGCTATTTCAAAATGAATAATTTTTAATCATTAATTAATTAATTATTTTTAATCATTAATTAATTAATTATTTTTAATCCTTAATTAATATTTTTCAATAATTTACATTAAGATATAAAATGTAACTATTTTATACTACCAGGAAAATAAAAACCGTAATGAAAAATTAGGCTGTGTACTTACCTGCAGTGATTTTAAAATTCGAAACCTATCCACACATCCAAATTTCTTTTTATTTTTGCATTTGAGAAGGCTGTTCGCTTTTCAACAGAGGCTTTGTTTCAGCTTTTTATCCTAACGCTGCCGTCCAATCTCGGCTTGTGATCAGATGCTCTTGGAACTTCAGCCAAAAAAAAGTGAAATCGTGTTGCATTTCCTGAAGCAGGATGACCCCAGAAGGTCGCAGGTCATCAAGGGTCAAGGTCGCCCAATGCCTGTTCAGCATTCTTGGACGCGGCATTCAAACCACTGCTGCCATTAAACAAGTAATACATATAAAAAAATTAAAGTCAATTCCTACTTTTTTTCACTCTATTGCAGAAAGTTCTTTACAAATAATTTTCATTCATTTTTTTTAAAGTTTATCTGGCGCCCTCTATGGGTAGATACATGCAACTTAAATCTAAAAAAAAAAAAAAAAAAAAAAAAAAAACTAAAATGAATTAATTAAATTTAATGAATGAATTAATATTTGAAAAAAACTGCATTGACATCCAGTGTCATACACTAGAAGTTAAAAAAAAAAAAAAAAATGCATTTGAACTTGAGTGGATGCATAAAAAGTATGTTATGAACGATTGAAAATGTGAACAAGATATATATAGGGAGAGCGTGAGCTAATAGAAGGAATTGAAAAAGAACTTTCAAGCACTCGGTTTCTCAGTGAACTACTCGGCCGCTATTAGGTTCCGTAACTAGGCGGCTCGGAAAATGAATGTTGTATTCCCATGCAGAAGAAGACTGTCATTCAAACTCCTTAAAAATAATTTTTTGCCATAGTTTAGTTTGATTTCTATTCGGATAATTCTAAAAAAAACTTATATCTTCTAATCAACAGTAATATTTCTGATTATTAATAGTAGCAGTTTTATTCGAATTTTTAAAAGACTTTATGAAATTATTTCCCTTTTGTTTTAGTATAGATAACAAATATATATTTTCCCTATAAAAATTTATGTGGAATTCATATGTAGGTTTTGAAATGTGTTTAAATTTCTGATGAAAAGAGTGTAGGAAATTAAAACGAAAAAAAAAAAAAAAAAAAAAAAAAAAACTCTGTTTGGGAAAAGAACGCTTGCCATTTTCTTTCCCGATTGAGCTATTCGGAACCATAGCTAGGATATAAAATAAAAAAATGCATATTAATTATTGATATGCAGAAGAATAAAGTGGATGCAGTGTTAGTTTTACTTCACAGAAGGGATATTTTACACACAGATGTTTTTACTACACAAAGATACAGTGTTAGTTTTACAACATGAGATAGATTGTAAAAAAAAAAAAAAAAAAAAAGTTCAATTCATATAAATATACAAAGTTTAGCTTAATGAAAAATTTAATGTTTCAGAAAATTACAAAATGTAACTCTAATATCTAGTGAACTGACAACAGTGCAGTGAGTAGTGCAAGTAATGCCCGACAGGTGGCCGAAGAAGAACAAATGCTTTCATAGAATCTGCGTAGAACGTCTGCTTATAGGAGAGGGGGGCACAAAAAAAACAGTTTTCACAGGCGAAAGCGTAAAACATATTCACATTAGTCGTTCTCGTCAAAGAAGTGACACCTGTCTTTCACAACGTCAAGCGTTCGTGGAAGATAGAAAGTGTATGGAAAGACAGACATCCCCCGGTAGAATTTCAAAAAATCTATACAAAAGCAAATGAAAGGACGATAAAGTGAGAAGGATGTGCTTCAGTTCTTTTTTCTTTTTGCCTCTTTAATTTAATATATATTTCTCGAGGAAAACATCCCGCCAAATGGCAAGGAGGATGGCCTCTGCATCATCTCCCACACATCACTTGTTGTGCAGACATGGGTTACAGAAAGGGACATTCCACGCCCCCACCCAGCCTCCCTACTCACCCGATTTAACACCCTCTTCGCCTCTTCATTTTAATTTCCATCTCTACGTGGGCACCAGGAGTTGGACATGATGGAACGCGATATCTGGCCTGTAGCATATCCTCATCAAGGATGGCAAGGCTGTCAGTGATCCTTTTATCAGTGGCAATGCCATCCTCTTTAGAAGGTCGTGTTCTTTACTCGATCGATGCACGATATTTTTAACATGTGTCCGAATTCCTCGTACATCCGGCATCGCTTACCTTATCACTTTGCTGGATATCTTCTTCGTGCGGAGCTACGCTGAAGATATCCAGCAAAGGTAAGGATTCATCTAAAGAAGAGGAATTGGAGTGTCTGAAAGTATGCTGCATCTAACATGGCAAGAGTGCTGTCTCTATGGGCTTCGTGCAACTCATGATGTCCATGCAAAGATGCATTAAATTAAATGACAATCAAATGATACGAAAGAAAAACTAAATGTATACGTCTCCTTTTGCAATAATTCCCCCTTAACTGTGCAACTTCATTCACTTCTAAACCAGTTTTGAAATTGTAAAGGGTATTTAAGCCTGCACCCTGCATTAGACATCGACAACAGAGGAGGCAGCAAGTGACAGAAGAGGATTCCTATGTGTAGGGCAGAATTTGGTTTTCGTATTTTCTGAAAAGCAAGAGCATCTTAGATGAAAAATAGAAAATTAGGTATTGATAAAAATTGAATAAAATAATGGGATTGATGGGTTTCATTTTTTCTCTCTTTTCCTTTTAAAATTTTGTAAACACATTTTCCATTCTTCATGAACGAAATGCGTGCATTGCACCTGCATATATCATGAAACTTGTCATACACCATATCCTTCTGGCATCTCCTATCTTTCAGATAAAATAACTTTATAAGACGAAATCCAGCACCGCCAGCAAAAGCGCCAGCACCACCACCGTGAGTAAACAGACGAACGCAGTCAACGTCCTTAATGTCCACGTAGTTGCAAATGGCGCAGTAAGGGTTTCTGTGTTGAACAAGTGGTTTGCCTTCCACGAGGGACATGTACGCGTTGCACTTCTCCTCCACGTCGGCGTCTGACCAGCCGTGGGCGCATCTGTCCACAAAAGTGGTTCTGCACCGCACAACCGTCTCTCTCAAGCTGTCTGGCACCTTCACGGTCACGCTCACGGTCGTGGTCACGGTCACAGAACTGTTACCTCCCTCCAACGTCCAGGACCGGAGTGTCCTGTCGTATTTCAACTGCGACAGAGAAAACTCTCCAAGACCCCTATTCCAAGCTACCACTTCCAAGTTCCAGGGTTCCAAGTATTCGATGTCAGTGTCCTCGTTGCAGAGGGCGCAGAAGTAGTTCCTGTAGGTGGTGCCCGTCACTGTACTGGTGACGGGAATCATGAGAAGTGGATCGTCGCTGTCCGTGGCACTGCTCGTGCACAGGCTATCTCTAAAGTATCTGCGTGCACAGTCGTCCACCACGTACATAGGACCATGAGCGTCGACGGAGATGCACCTCTCGTTCTCCTTGAGCTTGGGAAGGCTCACAGGGGAGCTGAATTCTGCATCAAAGCAACATGCGTTCTCCTTGACACAGGAGTCATCGCATCTGCAGTTTCGGCCACGAAACTGAGGTCCAGGCTCCATTCTGCAGCTGTCCACGGGATAACAATTGGCTCCCCACTGTCCGTAGGACACCTTCAGGGGATAACCGTCGCCCGAGCGGTTGCCAAGTGCTGCCATCATCACACCACTCCACACCAGCAGCAAAGAACTCAATGGCAGATCCATTATTTCGGTCATCTGATAAGAAAAATAATAATAATTAAGGGGCATTCATTAGTGAAAATGAAGAAAAAAATTAAATAACTATTTAACCCAAAATTTAAAACACCATATAATGAATGGCAATAAATCAAAAGAAAAACACTTAGAATTCATTAAACATAGACCAGATGCTTCGACATGGGAATTCGGGACAGTTTAAATTAGAGATATGCATTGTGGTTGTAGTTCAGCTGGTTTCGTTGATGCATACCCGGTAAAAATTGAATCTCTTCCCAAATTAGGGCTTCAGATTCGAAGCCTGGTGGTGGGAAAGATGTTTGCTAGTGGTTCGGAATCCACGTTAAACTGTACGTCCCCTGCCTAATTAGCGTAACGTCCACACAATGAGAGCACGGCGACAAAACAAACTTCCAAAACTAGTGGCGAAAGACACAATTTCAAGAAAAACCTCTTACAATCTTAAACTACATCTTTAAAATTAATTTCTTCTAGAATAATGCGACAGAAATTATAATTCAATTTTCCCCAGATTTCTACAGTAATTGATATCACTTAAAAAATGCTATTGTTTAAACTAATATTAACTTCTCAGTAAATAATATTTGATACATTGTTAAGAATGCTTGCAGGATAATATTTGACAGAAATTCTGTTAAAGAACGTAAAAACCTTCTTAAGGACCTTACATTTACAAGAATTATTTAGATTCAATTTGTTATAGAATAATGCGATTGAAATTTTGATTCAATTTTCCACATTTTACTGCAGTAATTGATATCACTTAAGAAAACAATGCTATTGTTTAAACTAATATTAACTTCTCAGTAAATAATATTTGATACATTGTTAAGAATGCTTGCAGGATAATATTTGACAGAAATTCTGTTAAAGAACGTAAAAACCTTCTTAAGGACCTTACACATTTATAAGAATTATTTAGATTCAATTTGTTATAGAATAATGCGATTGAAATTTTGATTCAATTTTCCACATTTTACTGCAGTAATTGATATCACTTAAGAAAACAATTCTATTGTTTAAACTAATATTAACTTCTCAGTAAATAATATTTGATACATTGTTAAGAATGCTTGCAGGATAATATTTGACAGAAATTCTGTTAAATAACGTAAAAACCTTCTTAAGGACCTTACACATTTATTAGAATTATTTAGATTCAATTTGTTATAGAATAATGCGATTGAAATTTTGATTCAATTTTCCACACTTTACTGCAGTAATTGATATCACTTAAGAAAACAATGCTATTGTTTAAACTAATATTAACTTCTCAGTAAATAATATTTGATACATTGTTAAGAATGCTTGCAGGATAATATTTTACAGAAATTCTGTTAAAGAACGTAAAAACCTTCTTAAGGACCTTACACATTTACAAGAATTATTTAGATTCAATTTGTTTTAGAATTGAAATTTTGATTCAATTTTCCACATTTTACTGCAGTAATTGATATCAAAGAAAACAATGCTATTGTTTAAACTAATATTAACTTCTCAGTAAATAATATTTGATACATTGTTAAGAATGCTTGCAGGATAATAATTCTGTTAAAGAACGTTTGGACCTTACATTTACATTATTTAGATTCAATTTGTTTTAGAATTGAAATTTTGATTCAATTTTCCACATTTTACTGCAGTAATTGATATAACTTAAGAAAACAATGCTATTGTTTAAACTAATATTAACTTCTCAGTAAATAATATTTGATACATTGTTAAGAATGCTTGCAGGATAATATTTGACAGAAATTCTGTTAAAGAACGTAAAAACCTTCTTAAGGACCTTACACATTTACAAAAATTATTTAGATTCAATTTGTTATAGAATAATGCGATTGAAATTTTGATTCAATTTTCCACATTTTACTGCAGTAATTGATATCACTTAGAAAACAATGCTATTGTTTAAACTAATATTAACTTCTCAGTAAATAATATTTGATACATTGTTAAGAATGCTTGCAGGATAATTTTGACAGAAATTCTGTTAAAGAACGTTTCTTAAGGACCTTACATTTAAAATTATTTAGATTCAATTTGTTATAGAATAATGCGATGGAAATTATGATTATGAGATCTGATAAAAACGATATTAATATTTAAACTAATATTATCTTTTCAGTAATTAACATTTAAAACATTGTGTGGGTTATTTGAAGGATAATATTTGACAAAAATTCTGTTAAAGCATGTAATACCTTTTCAAGCACCTTACAAAATTATGAGATTTATTTAGATTCAATTTGTTACAGAATAATGCGATAGAAATGTGATTCAATTTTCTACAGTAATTGATATCACTTAGGAAAACAATGTTATTGTTAAACTAATATTAACTTCTCAGTAAATAATATTTGATACATTGTCAGGAGTGCTGGAAGGAAGGGTTAATATTATTATTGAATCTAATGTTATGTTTTAAGTAATGTTTATAGCATAATAATATTTAATAATAATATAGAATAATAATAATAAATAATAATAATAATAATAATAGAATAATAATAATAATAATAATAGAATAATAATAATAATAATAGAATAATAATAATAATAATAATAATAGAATAATAATAATAATATAGAATAATATTTTGTCGTGCATAACATTTTTTTTTTTCCGTTGTTATTGGCAGATAGCATAGTTGAGCATATAAAAATCCCTTCTTTTTCAGACTCCTTACATATTTCTGGGATTTCTATGAACATATTAAAGAAACAGTTTTTTTTTCAATTCCTACTATTAGTTTACACTCTGTATATATATTTATATATCTTGTTCAAATTTTCAATCGTTAATAAAATAACGATTATGAATACAATATTAATTTAATTAATTATTAATACAATAATAATTACAATATTAATTTACCCACTCAAGTTCAAATACATTTTTTAAAACTTGTAGTGGATGAAACTGGATGTTAATGCGCTTTTTCAAATATTAATTCATTATTTAAATTTAATTAATTTATTTTAGTTTTATATGGGGAAATTTTTTTCTTATATAAGATTTATGGCAAGATATAAATATAGGAATAAATGTCGTCAGTGTTAAAGCGTGTAGATCGCTGGAAAAATTTCTGTTTCAGATTCTTTTTTAATCTGGGTTCTCGTCTGAGTCAAGGAGGGAACATAATGGAAAATTAAACATGTGAATAAAGGGGCCTGAATGGCCGGGTGGCTAGCGTTCTGGCGCTCGATCCCACATGTTTCGGGTTCGAGATCCGGCGGTGCCATGGATGTTGTAGTGGTTCGGAATACTCTTTAAACCGTAAGTCCCTGGTCTAACAGGATCGTAGAGCGTTGCGGGGGCATTGTTACTCCGTGGCTTATCTTCAAGTTACACGCGCCCCCTGGGTAATTCAAAGTGAGTAACGTCTGTGCAGCGCTTGCCTTAAGGCGTCAAAGATAAGTGCTTGTGTGTTAAGCTGCATTAGAACAAAAACAAAAAAACATGTGAATAAATTAGCGAGTGAGAGAAAGGATTTTTCTAACTTAAAATAATGAATGAAAATTATTTATAAAGGACTTTCTGCATTATAGTGGATAAAAAAAGTAGGAACTGACTTAAATTTTTTTGTATATTACTTGTTAAGCAAGATATTTTGTTATTTGTTTAATTTTTTAATGAAGAATGGATTATTTCTTAATATCGGGAATGTCAGGACTTCTCAAATTTTCTTTGCAGAAACCCTTAAAATTACAAGTAATATAAAATTTTTTTTTTTTTAAAGTCAATTCCAACTTTTTTTCACTCTTTTTTAGAAAGTCCTTTATAAATCATCTTCATTCATTTTTTTTCAGTTTATCTGGCGCCCTCTATTGGTAGGTACATGCAACTTAAATCTAAAAAAACTAAACCTAATTAATTAAATTTAGTAAATGAATTAATATTTGAAAAAACTGTATTAACATCCAGTGTCCTCCACTACAGGTTCAAAAAATGCGTTTGAACTTGAGTGGATGAATAAAAAGTGTTTTATGAACGATTGAAAATGTGAACAAGATATAAATAGGGAGAGTGTGAGCTAATAGAAGGAATTGAAAAAATTAATTGATGCAAAATATAGTGGATGAACTGAATGAATTAGATATATGTCTGCTGAAAGTAAATCTTTAAATATAAATGATGGGGAAACCTATCGCGGCTTAATATTATTTTCACGTTTCACCAACCAGTTGGCCAATTATCCCATATTGAGAATCGCTGTTGTAGACTAACACTATTTTCATCAATACTGATTTCTAATAATATTTCAAGTTTCAAGAAATAAATTCAAAATGGAAGAAAATAAAAAAAAAAACTGCGTTTTACGAACCTGATGCTGCTGTTTCGGGAGGTTTCAAGACAACGATGTTTCGATGCGTATCGCGTTGGTTATCGACTCACAGGACTGAAAAAAATTTCAACGCAACCACTGACATCCTTGAGAGTCCGTGAGCTGCTTCCGAGAGAATCGGGAGGAATCAATTATGTTAGATGGAGATTTTCTGCGATAAAAACCGGTCGTCCCTGTGCACAGATAACGATCTATGAATGAATTACGCAACGGCCATTAAAAACGGGATATATATCTTTAATGCATTCATTTTTATGTGATAAAGAACGGCCATCTGACATGAACAATTAGTGTAGTTGCGCAACAACAACATAGGAATTACTGATAATTGATGTATCGTGGTTCATCCGTAATTCAGAGACGTAAAAATTCTTGCTCTTTGTAGCTTCCAAATGACTTGTTATGTAGATTTGGGATTTTCTACGTTTAACACATATTAGTCATCCATTTTACTCTTTCATGTCTTTATCTGATTGTGAATTTGCTTTTTTTTTTTTTTTCTTTTTGAATATTTGTCAGGATCGCGTGTTTCTGCTACACCCACACCACACCACTGTGCCTAGAGCTGAGTTGCCCCTTTACAGTTTGGGAAGGATGTGGGGGAGAAGTCTGACTGGGCTCTGTGACGCTCTACGATCCTATGAGACCGGGACCTACGGATTAAAGTAGATTCAGAACCCCTACAAATATCCATGGCACCGCCGGGATTTGGATCCGAAACCTGTTCGGATGTAAACCTGTTCGAATCCTCTTCACTGTAGTACCGAACACCAGAATGCTAGCCACTCGGTCATCAAGGTCCACGCGCAACGAAGCAATGAAATATTCACGAGAAGAGTAGATCACACATCTAGTCTAGCCCAGGAGTGGCCAACCAGCAGGTAGCCTGTGGCCCACACTTGATTTTTTTTTCGGCTCTTGAGATTTATCACACTTACTTATTTCATAATGGCCAAAGGAGTGAAAACCAATGTATTTAAAGCATCCCTCTATTCAAAAATGAACTGTCCAAATGATGAGGAAAAATGAACTTTGATTTTAAAGTAATATTCTTGCGAATAGAGGACAGATGTTGCCAGTTTTATGGATGAGTTGACAGATATAATTAAATTATGTTCTGCGAACTCATGATGATTTACATATTTTTTATATTTTATTTTGAGTGTTCTATATTTCTTTACAATGTGCGTTTAGTACCATTATTATTATATTGTCTATGTTCACATGTAAAAAAATAATAGTGAACACAACAATAACTAATTATGTTTCAATTTTTGACTCCAGAAAAATGTCTACAGGGGGTCTAAATCTAACAAGGGGATGCATAATTTTATTTGTGGCCCTCGGAGTTAGGATGCATTTCCAACGTGGCGCGCAAGATCATTTGGGTTGGCCACCTCAGATTTAGCTTATATAAATGTTATTTATTAATTTAGGCGCCGGAATTAATTTAGCTATTGGAGTTTTCGAAACAGAGAAAGTCCCATTTATACAGAGTGGAATATTTATTTGGCGATTGGCACGATGAACGTGTTAAGTTGGAAATTCCTAAGGGTGTTTGTGCTTGTACCTGTACATATCCCAGTATGTAAGAATGCACATGTTTAAGAGTGTTTCTATATATATGAACACATATATATTTGCGAATGTTTTTTTTTGTTCCAATGCAGCTGGCAAATACTTAGACAGTTTGATCTTGGATGCCTTAAGGCAAGGCGCAGCACAGACGTCACTCACTTTGCATTACCCGGGGGCGCGTGTAACTCGAAGATAGGGACGCGGAGTGACAATGCCCCCGCAACGCTCTACGATCCTATTAGGAACGGGACCTACGGCTTAAAGTGGATTCCGAACCACTACAAACATCCATTGCACCGCCGGGATTCGAACCCGATCGCTAGCCACTCGGCCATTCAGGCACCTATTTACAAATGTAAATGTAGAAGTTTCTATGTGTGAATGCTTACATAAATGTGTATAGGTATTATTATTTGTCAGTGTGCATGCATGGAGATTTGTGTTTGTTTAGGTGTGTATTTATGCACGCATACATGGTTCTGCATGTGCATTTGGGTGTTTATGTATGTGTGTAAATTTGTGAGCACGTGTGTTTATGCGCGGGTATATTAGTACGCGTGTATGCATGTCCTTGAGTATGTCTGTGTTTGTGTGAATTATGGGCGTGCAGATGTACTCGTATCTGTGTTCGTGCTTATGTTACATGAGTGCGTATTTGTGCTTGCATGTGCCCCTTTTCAATAGGTCTATATTAGGAGGTTTTATATTATATTATATTATTATTAGATGCAATATTTAAAAAAAATCACTAAAGCCATGGTGTTCGCTATGAACCAAGTTTCTACAAGCTCATCCAAGCTCATTATGCGCGTGATATTTCTGAGAAGAGGTGGGAGATTATATCGTCAATATTTATTGTGGTGAATGAACTGAATGTGGAGACGCGTGACTGGTTGTGTCTCATTTTTTTCCAGTTCTGTGTATCTCGTGTTCCCCTTATGCATAGCATGAATTGCCCACCGACGAACAGGGTGGACATTGTGGGACATTTCTGGGAGGAATTTGAGCACAAGTGCCCCGCATACTTAAGGGAGAAAACCTGGAAATCCCCCACAATACTTTCCAGGCTGTGATGTCAAATTTGCAGTCGCGTATCTTAGCTTCGAAAGATTTCGCTTTTCTTCACACCTCACCCCCTGTACCTAGCCCTGTGTAGCTCCCAAATAGATAGGAAAATGAGGGTGGAATATATGTGGGTCTCATGCATACCACGAAGTATGCATTAGACCCACAGATGTTTATGCAACCCACCGACGGGTGCTGAGGGGAGACTTCCCTTCTGAGAGATTTCAGAGCTAACTACAGTGCATTCGCCTGTCTCTCTTGCCAGGCTAACTGCCGATGCAAGAACGCTTTTACACATACCATAACAATCGCCATAGAGTCTCCCAGTTTCTAAATACAGTGACTACAACAATGTTGCCAGTGGATTCGAACCGAAAGCTTGTTGCACACTTTGCCACTGGCCGCCACGAGTCGAGTTAAGTTGTCCTTTGATATCACTCATCCGCAAGTTGGGCACCCAGTGTGAAGTATCTTGGTTGGTATCTTTATTGCTTTTTGTTTTGTTCAGCTGGATTCCCAACAGATACGAAGACACGTTGTAGGATGAGAACCAATCAGAATCCACATCGATTGTCCTGATACATTAAGACTTCTTATTGGCTGATTTCGTTATTTAGATTAATTTCTGGTTAGCTATTTTCGCGTAATCTTAGCAGCACCTCGTGGGTCTCCATGGTGAATGGACTCGACAGTGATTGTGGCAGTGATTGATCGTGCCTGATGGAAATTTATCACTGTCTTTCCCATGCAATATTCAAACGCGGAACAGTTATGCTTTAAATGACACATGGTGTTACTATGTTATTATATGATGTATTATTTATCTTTATATATGTACTTCTTGTGTGTGTCACTGAACTCCTCCTAAACAGTTTGACCGATTTGGATGAAATTGTTTCCGTGTGTTTCAGTCTGTCCCTGGATGGATTAGATTCCCAATTGAACCCAGCAGGTGGAGCTACAATTGTTCTTCTGCACGTGTGTTTGTCGCTGAACTCCTCCTAAACAGTTTGACCGATTGTAATGAAAATGTTTTGTGTGTGTTTGGCAAAGCATGGATAATGTTTTTAGGCTCTCCCCTTTGTTGTCAGTCGCCACCAGAGGGTGCTGCAGTCAATCCACTCCTATACCGTTACAACCATCGCTATGAAAATGGGTCATACTATGTATTCGAGTATGGAAAAATAGGTTTGTTCTATCCACTTTAGTATAACTTGCCACCAGAAGGTGCTGCAGCCTTTCATCTTATAGACCTTTCAAACGATAACCATGTAAATCAGTATACACCTGTATATTGGAGCATGGAGTGTATATTTGTTATATGTAATTTTCTCAATGCATTTTTTTTGGCAGGACAAAGTATGGTGGGTTCTGCTAGTATATATATATACTCAATAGTTGTGTTATATGTATTAGATGGGATATGAATTCCAGCTGTAAGTTAAAAATATAACTACTAAAAACGTAAATTTAAAATTCGTGATTCTTCATACAATTTAATTATCTAATGTAAATGAACTGAACATCGGTAATATTTTACTAAAGCTCATTTTACTAATTATTTTCGATGCAGTGATAAATAGGAGACAAAAATTGTAACCGATCAGTAATTAAATATTTTTTTTTCTTTCAGTCACATTTACTCTGACAGTACAATTTAGAAGGGAAATATAGACAAAGCGACTAAAAATAATACCATTTGAATAAGAGATGAGCTTTAATTTTTCATTCATAAACATAAACAAATAACGCTAGAAAATTTATACAATAAGAATGAATAATTTTATACATCAGACATTCAGTAAGAACGGGGAGGGGGGGGTTATGCGGCCTTTTATTAGATAGATAGGCCACTTTTATATAGATAAATTTTGTTCTAACTTGAGCTTTCCCTACCAGATGGCAGCACGATTGTCATCTGGTTACAAATTTTAAAAACGGCTGAAATTCTCGTCCTTATAGTTTTGCAGAAAAACTTTTTCCCCCTGTTAGAACAGCAGTAGCTAATAGTAGGGATTGGATTAGCTAACAGTAGAGACTTTTTAACGATTGTTTTCACAAAGTGTTAGGAACCCTGCCTAAACAAGCACAAAAATCACAATAATGATAAGTTACCAAATTAATATTTCCACATGCAGTAATTAGTATCAATTAAGCGAACTTCTAATTCCCAATCCAACTCCTAATCAAATTGAAGTTTAACATCTGGCCCAGGGTTTAGATCCCTGATGGCCAATTGACTAGCTCTCTGGCCTTGGGTACCGCAGGCTTCAGGTTCGAATCCGGGCGGTGACATGGATGTTAGTTAATGGTTCGCAATCCACGTTAAGCTGTAGGTCCGGTCTAATGAGCCCATAGTGTGCATAAAATGACCGCTGAGCAACAAACCAAACCAAAGACACATTCTTTATGATTCAGGTAATGTTTAATACTGGTGTTTAAACAGGAGCGTGTAGTTAAAACGGTAGCTTTCCACAAATATAGATACACCGCAACTCTTAACAATTACTGTCTCTGTTGAATAAAAATTAGTATGTAATACCTGCCATTTGAATTTGCGAAAACAAAACTCCGTCGCTCGGTGTGCCCTGGGCTTTAAGATTCCGGCTTTCCCTCCATCGTCTCGGACCCGCCGCTGCACTTAGCATACCGATCTTACTTTTTACAACATCAACTGGAAGTTGCAGATGCATACAAGAATAAGTAGTCCGAACTGTACGTTTTTTAACTTTATCGCACATTCATACATCCTCTATATTTCTCCCTAAATTTCTTATATAAATATATATATAGGATAAATGTACGTATGGTATTCCAATGTAATTTAAAAGCTATAACATTTAGTATTCTATTATTTTCCTCCGACTTTGCTATTGTTTTCTGCCTATCGTGTTTTATCTGGCGGCTTGAACTGCGGAGTCAGAAAGCTAAAAGGATCTCTCAAACGATTCCCCTTTCTCGATGAGTAATTCTTATGTAGAGATCTTATCTATCACCAGATTCTATAAGTGCCAGCGGCCTGGTGGCCCCATGGCTAGCGCTATGGCCTTTGCTGGCTTCAGGTTCGAATCCAGGCGGTGGCATGTGAGGGGTTCGAATCCACTTTAAATTATAGGTCCCGGCCTATTTAGCCGAAAGTGTGCACAAAATGACAGCAGAGTGGCAAACCAAACCAGAGTGGCCGATGCTTGGAATGCTGTCCGTAAGATCTTTATATGAAGCCATGGATTCTTATTTTTCTGGATTTTCCCATGGTGAGGTAGATTTTGTTCTAAATGATAATATCAATCTCAACGCCCCCTTCTGCATCGGCTTCAACATATTTCATTTATTTTTCATGTTTAGCGTCGGCTTCACTTATGCGGCTAAAATTTCATTTTAGTTATTGTAAATGAATGGTTTTTAATTCAGGGTAGGGGAAGACAATGCGTCAAAAAGTATAAATTAAATGTTTAGTGTTTCAAAGTGCATTGGAACAATATTTAAACAATATTTAAAGAACAGAACATCAAGAGCTAATAGTACGGATTGCAAATATGTAGTTCTAACGGTAAGTACAGAGTCCTGGATAAATTTATTTAACTACCGTTTTCAAAAAGTGTTAGGAACCATGCCTAAACAATCACAAAAATCACAATAATGATAAGTTCACAAATTAATATTTCTACAAGCAGTAATTGATATCAATTATTCTTGATAATATACAACTAAAGATTGAATACAATCATAATACAACTCCTAATCATATAGAGGTTTAATTAATCCAACTTCTAATTCCCAATCCAACTCCTAATCAAATAGAAATTTGATGAATTAAAATTCTAATTCATAATCCTACTACTAATCAAATAGAAGTTTCATTAATCAATCTTCTATAATATATTTTAGCATTTCTAAGATTAACGTAGAGAGAGAAAACCAAATCTATAAGTGACTCCAATTATACTGCTGCAGCAATACCTGCTAGGGAAGCGTTATTCGAGCAAGCCAGCCAGTCTCGCACTACAATCTTGGCAAAATATAAAGAAAATAAATACATCAACATCGAGACAGTTCAATACGACACTCTACTAGACTAATTCAGAATCACACAGAAATTGAACTCTAAAATAAAAATTCCACCTGTAGAATTATCACACACGTCTTGAAGAAGAATATGCAAATTACAGGAAACCACCAGAGGGCGCGGATAGTACGTCACAATGACGAGTGTAAGAGAGGGGTATATAAGGAATGGGGGCAAAGAATTAAATTGTTCACAAATGCTTTAAAAGCCTTTCAGTTTATGCCTCATAGTTATGGCACAAAGGAAGCATTTGGATGATTTTTTACGTGGTAGAATTATCGGACGATTGGAATGTGGACTTACCCAGCTGGAAGTATCCGAGGAACTTGAATCGCCCAGAGTGTCATCTCCAGGCTTTGTCAACGATTCCAAGATGATGGTAATGTGAGTAGATGTTACAGCACAGGTCGCCCCCGAGTTACAACGCCGAACGAGGACCGGTATTTAGCAATTACTGCCAAAAGAAACAGACGGAGCACAGCATCAGACCTGTTTTGTCAGCTCTCTTCAGCTACCGGTACGACAGTTTCAAGGAAGACCGTGTACAGACGCTTATTGGTCTATATGCTCGTAGGCCTGTCAGATGTGTTCGACTTACCGCAACTCACTGTCGCCTGCGATTAACCTGGAGTAGAGAGCATGCATTGTGGACACCGCAATAGTGGTCTTGTGTGATGTTTTCCGACGAGTCCAGGTTTAGTTTGCAGTCTGATTCTCGCCGGACTTTCATATGGAGAGCGCCAGGTACCCGTTACCACAAAGAGAACACCATTGAACGACACCGTTACGGTGGTGCAGGATAGCTCGTTTGGGGAGGAATTATTCTTGGTTCCTGAACTGACCTGCATGTTCAGAGTGTAATGATGTCAGGCCACATCTATCGGGATGTCATTCTGGAACAGCATGTACGTTTGTTTCGGTGCGCCATGGGTGCTGAATTTCTGTTTATAGATGACAACGCCTGTCCTCACCGTGCAAACATTGTAGACGAATGCCTTCAATTGATGGCTGATATCACGCGTATGGATTGGCCAGCACACTCACCGGACTTGATTCCAATAGAGCATGTGTGGGATATGCTTGGCCGACGAATTGCAGCCCGTCAACCCCCTCCCCCACCTGTCAACCGGAACTTGGAGGGCATTGCTTGATGAGTTGTGTAATATTCCCCAAGATCAGATTGATACCCGTCTTGATACTCTGCGATCCTCGGCCTCCTTGCCGTAACGCAGAACTGTAATTAAAGAATTGTTTGGTTTTCCGTATGTCCTACGCCGTTTAAAATCACGAACTCTCCCCTCGGCGTCGACGCCGTTGGGGATGCCGTGACAGAACCGTCTGTGAGATCCCTGTCGAATCTCGATTCGAAGCGTTGTGTAAGAAAGGGATCCACCGTCGTCGTGGTTGTCCCCGCGATCCTGAAGGTCGCGACACGCCTCTCGGATTCGAAATGGTACATAGCACTTCTTCGAACGTTCGAAAAGAACGAGGAAGTTACCTCATTGATCCTGCCAGTAGTCATATGCTTGTCTCAAAGTTTAAGCAATGCATGTCTAAGTCCATGCCGTGTTAAGGCGAAACCGCGAATAGCTCATTAAATCAGTTATGGTTCCTTGGATCGTACTATTCTACTTGGATAACTGTGGCAATTCTAAGCTAATTGCAGCAGAGCTCCGACCTTCGGGAACGAGCGCTTTTATTAGACCAAAACCAATCGGGCCTGTCCAAGATCAGATTGATAATTTGATAATCAGCATGCCTAGGCGTTGTCAGGCCTGTATTGCATCGTCCGGGAGACATACTCCATATTAACCATCATACTAACCATGTTATACTGTTTTTTGTAAATAGGTTCTTTTTGAAATTTGCTCCAGGGAGTAAAAATCTCAATTTTTATTAATTATGTCAAACATATGGCATCTTTTTTGCTCTTTACCTTTGTTTAATAAATAGACTTTACAAATAAGTCAAATTTGTTTTGCTTCTGTCTCTTTGTTTGCCTGAACTTCATTATCCTTAATTTATGGACATGAGTGTAATTGTCTTGAATTCAATAACATTAAAATTGAATACAACTTTTTTTTTGAATATTAAAAAAATTCAAACAATTCTTTTTTCAAAATTAATATATTTTTCTTTTAATTTTAAAAATCTATGAAAATATTTCCATCTTCTCGCTATTTCTACTAAAAAAATGTGCAAGCAATGGTCAACGAAGTTGAGTTATTTTTCTGAAAAAGTTTATAAATATCGTAGCACATTTTGGCTTGGTTTGAATTGACTTTGAAATTTATATTCGCGTCAGTTGCTTTATCTCAATTTATCCAATTACTCTTGAGATTCGTTTTTGTTCATTTTGTGTGCACTTTCGACTTATTAGACCGGGACCTACAGTTTAACGTGGATTCCGAACCCTCAAAAACATCCATGCCACCACCAGGATTCGAATATAGTAAGCACAAAAATAATAACTCATAATGTCTCAATTTTTCACTTCAAAAATGTCTATAGGGGGTCTAAAAAATAATATAGGAATATATAATTTTATAGGCGCCCGCGGAGTTAGGATGCCTTTCCAAAGCAGCCCGCACTTGTGTACTTTTCTTTGATCCAGCTATTCGGCTATTCGGATCCACAGCTAGAAATAAAATTTAAAAAATGCATATTATATTTATAAGCAGAAGAATAAAGCGGATGCAGAGGTAGCTTTACTACGCAGAAGAATAAAGACAAGATGAGATAAATTGTAAACAAGTAATATAAAAATAATTTTTAAAGTCAATTCCTACTTTTTTTTTCACTCTATTGCAGAAAGTCCAATAATTTTAATTTCTTTTTTTAAGTTTATCTGGCGCCCTCTATGGGTAGATAAATGCAACTTAAATCTAAAAAAACTAAAATTAATAAATTAAATCTGAAAAGGAAATTTTTTTCCAGCGATCTGCACGCTTCGCCACAGACGGTATTTATTCCTAAGTTTATATCCTGCTAAATATCTTATGTAAATATATCTTTTTCTCCCATATAAAACTAAAATTAATTATTTAAATTAAATTTAATGAGTGAATTAATATTAACATCCAGTGCCATCCACTGCAAGTTAAAAAAAAAAAAAAAAGGCATTTGAACTTGAGTGGTGGAATAAAAAGTATTTTATGAACGATTGAAAATTTGAACAAGATATATAGAGGGAGAGTGTGAGCTAATGGAAGGCATTGAAAAAAAGAAGACAAGATGAAATAAATTGTAAAAAAATTCAATTCATATAAATATACAAAGTTCAGCTCAATTAAAAGTTTAATATTTAAGAAAATTACAAAATGCTGCTCTATTATCTAATAAACTGGCAACAGTGTAGTGAGGAGTGCAAGGACTGTCCGGCAGTTTGCAAAGAGGATGGCCACTCATAAAAAAAAAGATCAGATGTTGATGAAAAATTGAAGGAAGCAATGGGGTCATTCTGGTTCTTTTTTTTCTCTTTTCATTTGCGAATTTTGTAAGCACATTTTCCATTCTTCATGATGGATATGCGTGCATTGCACCTGCATATGTCGTGAAACTTGTCATACACCATATCCTTCTGGCATCTCTTGTCTTTCAGATAGAATAACTTTATGAGGGGGAACCTGACGCTGCCGCCCCCACCACCCCCAAAGGGGCTTGCAGCTATAACATTGTAACCACCACCGCCCCTGCACCGGCGCCATCACGGCTGGGAAGATTAATGCAGTCAAGGTCCTTCATGTCCACGTAGTTGCAAATGGCGCAGTAAGGGTTCCTGTACAGAAGACCCTTTTTGTCTTTCACGAGGGACATGTACGAGTTGCACCTTGCCTCCACGTCGGCATCTGACCATCTGTGGGCGCATCGGTCCACCAACCCTCCACGGCACCGCACAACCGTCGATCTCAAGCTGTCTGGTACCATCGCGGTCGGATACACGGTCACAGAGCTGTTACCTTCGACTAACGTCCAGGCCTTTATAGCCTTGTTGTACTTCAACTGTGCCAGAGAGGACCGTTCGACCTCCAGACCCCAACTTGCCACTCTCAAGTTCCAGGGTTCCAAGTGTTCGGCATCGGTGTCCTCGTTGCAGAGCGCGCAGAAGAAGTTCCTGTAGGTGGTGCCCGTCACTGTGCTGGTCACTGGAATCATGAGAAGTGGATCGTCGTGGTCCGTGGCATTGCTCGTGCACAGGCTGTCTTTGGCGTACCTGGGACCACAGGTGTCCACCATGTACGCAGATTCATGAGCGTAGTTGACAATGCACCTCTCGGTCTCCCTGAGCTTGAGAATGCTCACAGTGGACCTGAATTCTGCATCAAAGCAACAGGCTCTATATCGAGCACAGGGGCGTCGCACGCGCAGTTTCGGCCGGAGCCTCGGTCGAACGGAGGCTGGGCCACCCTCCTGCAGCTGTCCACGGGATAACAGTTGGCTCCCCATTGTCCGTAGGACACCTTTAGGGGAGGACCGTCGCCCGAGGGGTCGCCAAGTGCTGCCATCATCATGCCACTCCACACCAGCAGCAGAGAACTCAATGGCAGATCCATTATTTCTATCACCTGACAAGAAAAAAATTTAAGGGACATTCATTAGTGAAAATAAAGAAAAAATTAAATAACTATTTTGCTCAAAATTTAAAATCATAATAAAACGAGATAAGAGACATAAATAAGATAATAGACATATACTACTGTGTTCAAAAATGTAAGACCCATTTTCAATTTAAAAATTCCAGGGGCTTATGGAATTTCAATTTTTTTTTCTTTTTTTCAGGTTGCTGGCTCTGTCCTTGACATCTGTGAGAAATATGACGTCAAAGTATTCAATAGTGTTTGAGTTACGTTTGGCTTTGTGAGACTTTTTGAAATGTCTGCATTCATTGAGCAGGGAACTTGCATTGAATTTTGTTTGCGGAAATGTATAGAATGTTGCAGAAGGCATTCGGTGAGCATTCCTATATCGGAAAGAAATGTTTAGAACGGGTATAAGCAATTAAAAAAGCAGAGAACGCGTTAAAGACGAAAAGATCGACTATCCACCTCAACCGACGAAGATCACGTCCAAAAATTGATTTGGTGCTTGCAAATTGTCGATTTACAATTAGAGACCTTGTTGATGATGTTGGAATTCCAAGAGGATCGGTCAATTCCATTTTGGTATCAAACGCGTCAACTGAAACACTGAATGTTCCAGCTCACACTGCATTGATTCTTCGTGACTTTTTCGCCAAAAATCATTCCACAACCACGTATTCACACCGTTCGACTTCTGGCTATTCCCTAAACTCAAAAGACACTCCGCTTTGAGTCGACTGAGGGGTTAAACGTGATCCCCGCTGCGAATCGATGACTTTTTAGCATGCATTAAGGATTGGAAAACACATTGGCATAAGTGCATTGTGTCCGAAGGGGATTACTTTGAAGGCGATGAAATAAATTTAGAATAAATAAAGAGTTTCTGAAAAAAATAATTGGTCATACTTTTTGAGTACAGTAGTATAAGACTCAAAATTTAAGATATCATTACATTAATGGCAAAAACTCAAAAGAATGGCACATAGTATTTCTGAAAAATCTCTGCAAGCGAAGTGCAATTGAAAAATTCAATGTCTATTATTGTTATGGATACGATAAATCTATAGGTCGGAATGCCTTCCATTGGATTCTAGTAGTCATAAAAGCTCATCCCAGATGCTCCGACATGGGAATTTGGGAGTTTTTAATTTCGAAATATGCAGTGCGGTTGTAGTGTAGCTGACTCCAGTGATGAACACTTGGTAAAAATTGAATCTTCTCCAAAATTAGTGGCGAAAGACACAGTTTCAAGAAAAACTTCTTGTAATTTTAAAATACATCTTTAATTTTAATTTGTTCTAGAATAATGCAATGGAAATTATGATTGATTTTCAACAAATTATGACTTGAAAACGATGTTTCAATATTAGGTTCTCAAATAATATTTTAAACATTGAAATATTTGTTATGAAATTGAAAATCAACAACTGATGTTTTATTTAAATACAATTTGTTCCAGAATAATGCGATGGAAATTTTGTGTCAATTTTCCACAGATATCTACAGTTTATATCAGTAAAGAAAATAATTTATTTTATCGTGCATTAATTTTCGACAGACACCATGTTAGTTGTTATCGGCAGAAAGTCATTTAAGCATGCAAAAATCCTTTCTTTTTTCAAGCTCATTATATATTTCTGAGATTTCTGTGCACATAACAACGAAGAAGTTTGTTTGTTAAGCAACCTATTATTTACATTTGGTATGATGAAATAATCTCAATATGATTTTGTGAAGACATTATCATCAGAACATATGATGTTATTGCTTAATTTCTTCAGGTAGAATGGATTATTTCTAATATAGGCCATGCCAGAATTTATCAAACTTCTTTTATGAAAACCCTTAAAATATCTATAAGAAGAAAATTAATTGATACAAAATGTTGTGAATTGATTAAAAATTTTTTTAAAATAATAATCTACCAGAAATCTTCGTGATCCTTAAATGGCAAGTTGATAAACGTCAAATGGAACGAATTAGACATATGTCTGCTAAAAGTAAACTCTTAAAAATAAATGATGGGGAAACCTATCGTGGCTTAATATTATTTTCACGTATCGCCAACCAGTTCGCCACTTATATGCCATATTAGGAATCGCTCTTGCAGACTAAGGCTATACCAATCATCATAGAGAATTATAATACTATAATATACTGGTATATCACCAAAATAATAGAGAATCATTTTTGTACATTAATATTTTTCATGTTCTCCTAACCAGTTAGCTACGTACCCCGTATTGGGAATCGCCAGTTTGATTATGTTTGGGGAATGACCGGTTCACGGAAGGAATTACCAGTTTGATTACATACTATTGATTATTATTGGAATTACCAGTTCGATTGTTAGTTTACGAGTGTGAATTACCAGTTCGATATTATTTTATTGATTATTATTGAATTACCAGTTTGATTGTTAGTTTTCTAGAGCGATTTACAATTTAATTATACTATTGATTATTATTAGAATTACCAGTTTGATTTCATACTATTGAGGAATTACAAGTTCGATTGTTAGTTTACCAGTTTACCAATTTCATTTTATACTATTGATTATTATTAGAATTACAATTTGATTTCATACTATGGATTATTATTGCAATTACCAGTTTGATTGTTAGTTTACCAGTGTGAATTACCAGTTCGATATTATTCTATTGATTATTATTGGAATTACCAGTTTGATTGTTAGTTTTCTAGAGTGATTTACACTTTAATTTTATACTATTGATTATTATTAGAATTACCAGTTTGATTTTATACTATTGATTATTATCGGAATCACCAGTTTGGGAGGGGGAATGGTCAGTTGACTCATCTGTTCCTGGGATGGGAATCACCCGTGACTCACATTATTTTCGCCACCGCCAGAGATTCGTTCTCCGTCGCGTCTTTTTCGCTGTCTTTCGGTAACTAACGTTATTTTCACGTTCTCGGTTGAGAAACCGTATTAGTAAAACAACATTATTTTCACGTAACTCCCCCCCCCCAACCGATCTTCCACGTACTGCAATAGCACCCTTAGCCCGGAGGGAATTGCTGCCTTAGATGGAAGTCATGATAGACGTAAAATTTTATGACTATGTATTAACATCGTAATAATAATAATATAGTATTAATATTATAAATGTTAATAATTTACTCATCTTTAAAAATATGTTGGCAACTGGCAACTGGCGTACCGATTACGGAGTACCAGCAGGGGGAAATACCCTTAAACATCCTTATCTTAATTCATAGATATGTTTGTAATTATAGTTGGCTGCTTAATTAATGTTAGTAAAAATAAAGGATAAAGTTCCAAAATTCAGTTAAAATGGTACTCAAAAAAATTCAAAAATACTAAAAATAAATAAAAGTAAAATGCAAAATAAAAGAATTTAAAGTTAAGTTTAAATTCGGTACAATTAGGGACCCGTTGTCGATGCCATAAAACTATTGTAGAAAGTAAAGAGAAGTACTCAGAGTAATGTAAACAAACAAACTGAAAGGGTTATGCTGAACGGTGAGAGCCATGAAGTATGATCTGAAAAAGCAAATAGTTATTTCCGCACACAAAAAGAAAAGCCGAAATCAGAACCGATTTTTAGTTATTTTTCATTTTTATTATTTTTTAATTTTATTCTATCCTTTTATTTTCCTAACAAAAAAAGGGGTAAAGAAGCGTACAATAAAAACCTAACTTTTCACTAGTCGTCATAATAGAATTATGGTGCACATCGTAGCAAAAATATAAAAATAGCGAATTGAGCCTAGTATCAGATTCGAACTCTCAACCTTTCGGTCGGAAGTCCGTTTCCCTTAACTCTGCGCCAATTCGTCTTGTTCAATAATTTGTTGCAATCTTTCAAAGCCAAACGACTCTTCAGATACACAGTGAGTTAACTGACCTCAGTGAACGTTTAAATCCAGTCCGTTGCCTGAATTTGCTTGCGCTTGTTCAAGAGTAATAGCCATGTGTTTCTTAACTTTAGGAAAGCACTATAGGAGACATCGTAGGCATGCCCTTGGTCTTTTCGAGAGCTTTTCACCCCAGGGTGATAAGTCGGCAGACGACGGATTAACTCATTGCCAATCTGAGGACATTTTTCAAGAAAATTCTTAGAAATTTTGATAGTATAATTTGGAATAGGATCGACGTCTAGATCTCTATGAATGATCTTTCGACGGACGAACCATGGCACATCAGCAATCATAGCCAGGTGTTTATTCTGAAAAACCTGCAGTCTCTTGATATTTGTGAGGGAAGTGGAGGCCAAAATTGGGCTACCATAAACCAAAATAGGTCTATCATTAGACCTATTTTGGTTTATGGTAGCAATTTTGGCCTTTTTTAGCTTATTTTTATAGAGCAGAAGCTTGGGTTTGATCGCTAGCCTACTCTTGCGAGAAATTAGGCACTTGAGTTTAATACTCGCAGTTGCTTTAGCAACAGTGTTCTTGATGTGGGAACTAAAAGATAATTTTGCGTCTAGAAATAACCCTAGGTACCTATATTCAGTAACCCAGGGGACGGGCTGGCCAAAAAGAGTGATGCTCCCTAGCGGAGAAAGTGAAATTTTCTGAGTAAATAGCATACAGGCCGATTTCGATGCGTTTATTTTAACTTTCCAGGCGGTTAGCCATTTTTCTAATTTAAGAACATAATATTATAAGTCTTCAAAAGCAAGCTGTGGTGATTTGTTTTGTATCGTTATGGCCGTCCGTGTCATCGGTATAGCAGAAAAAGAGAGGTTTGACAATCTCTCGGAATATCGTTGATGTATAGGTTAAAAGGGCGAACGCTAAGAGCGACCCTTGTGGTACACCCTTCTATTGGTCTGGAAGAAGAGATAACTCCACCTACTCACTAAAAATTCTCGGGATTGCAGGTAGGTAAAAAATATGTTAAAAAAGTGTATAACTCGCTACTGGAAATATTTCAGTTATTCGTATTAACGGCCGTAGTTTTTTTTTTTTTTTTTTGAAAATTATGCACAGATTCTAATATTATTTCAAAGTTTGAAAAAGGAAATTCAGAAAAAAAAAAAAAAAAAATCGCACACTTTACGAACCTGATACTACTGCTTCGCAGGGTTTCAAGACAGTAATATTAGCCTTGTTAGACAATATCTTGTTTAGATCTGTTGCTCTAGATAGAAATCACAAAATAATAAAAGTTTATTACAATTTATTAATATCGGAATAATAATAATGCATTTGTATTATTATAATAAATGTTAATCAACATCTTTAAAAATACGTTAAAAAATGTATGCCTCGCTACTGGAACTACTTCATATTTCAGAAACGCATGCATTGCTACTGCAGTTATTCGTATTAGCTGCCTTAGTCTCTTTTATTCAATTCCTTCTATTAGCTCACACTCTCCCTATATATATCTTGTTCAAATTTTCAATCGTTCATAAAACACTTTTCATTCATCCACTGATGTCCAAATACATTTTTTTTAACTTGTAGTGGATGACACTGGTTGTTAATACAAGTTTTTCAAATATTTATTCAGTAATTAAATTTAATTCATTCATTTTAATTTTTTTATATTTAAGTTCCCTATATCTACTAATAGATGGCCCCAGATAAACTTAAAAAACTGAATAAAAATTATCTATAAAGGACTTTCTGCAATACGGTGAAAAAAAGTAGGATTTGACTTAAATTTTTTTTTTTTTTTTTTATATTACGTGTTTTTTTGAAAATTATATGCAGATTCTAATAATATTTCAAGTTTGAAGAAAGAAATTCAAAAGGGAAAAAAGAAAACGACTACATTTTACGAACCTGATGCTGCTGTTGTTTCAGAAGCTTTCAAGACAACAATGTTCCGCTGCGCTTCGCGTTAGTTACCAACTCTTGAGAGGACTGAAAAGATTTGTCAGCGCGTCCACTGTCACCCTTGGGAGCCCGCGAGTCGCATCCCAGAGGATCGGGGTGAACGGAGATTTTCATAAGATAAAAAACCGGTCGTTTTAGCACACGCGTAACGCGCTATGAATGAATTTCACATTCATTAAAAACGGGAAACATATCTTTAAGGCATCCAGTTTTATGTAATAAAGAACGGCCATTTGACAAGAACCATTAGGATACTGATTTAAAGTGGCGCGACAATAACATAGGAATTACTGATAATTGACGTATCGTGGTTCATCCGTGATTCAGAGACGTAAATATTCTTGCTCTTTGTAAGTTCATGATTTGTTATGTAAATTTGGGATTTTCTACTCTGAACGCATATTAGTTATCCATTTTACTCTTTCACGTCTTTATCTGATTGTGAATTCATTCAAAAATGTTTTTTTTTTCTTTTTAAATGTCATGATCACGTGTTTCTACTACACCACAGAAAATCACACCACATCACTGTGCCTGGGGCTAAGGTAACCCTTCACAATTTGGAAGAAATGTGGGTGAGATGTCTATTGGTCTCTGTAATGCTCTACTATCCTACTAGACAACCTACGGATCAAAGTAGATTACGAACCACTAAAACTATCCATGGCACCGCCGGGATTCGAACCTGAAACCTATCGTACCGAGCTCCAGAGAGCTAGACACTCAGCAATCGAGGTCCACATGTTCCTGCTGACGCCAGTTGCGTAAAATTAGTAACGAAGCATTGAAATAAGCCCGAGAAGAGTAGATAGGATATCTTTTAGTTTAGCCCAGGGCCCAGGGCCTTGAATATTTTTTATGACATATGAGATGTATCACACTTTTACAAAATATATTTATTTCATAATGACCAAAGTAAGGAAAACCAATGCATTAAAACAATGCATTATGTGTGCATCGCTCTATTCAAAAATGAACTGTCGGAAGGATGAGAAAAAATTAACTTTGAGTTCAAAATAATAGTCTTGCGAAAATGGGACAGATAGTAACTGTTTTATGGATGAGTATACAGTTATGAGTTCGCAGAATAGTTAAATAATTAAATTATGTTTTGCGAAATCCCGATGCGCACTCATCTTAAAACATCTAATATAACAGGTTCTATGTTTCACTTTATTTGACCTCAGTGTCCATCCCTAGATATAAAGAAAATAAATAACCCAGTAACAGCGGGACACCTCCCTCATAATTGGTTTGGATTGAATAACTTTAAAATTGAATACAACATTTTTTTTTGACTATTCAAAAATTCAACCATTTGTTTTTTTTTTTCAAAAATTAACATGCATATTTTTTTTAATTTTGAAAAATGTTTAGGAGATATCTCCCTCCCCTCGCGATTTCTACTAAATAAAATGGTAAGTAATGATCAACGACTTGACTTTGAGATTCATGCTCGCGTTAGCTGCTTTCACGTTAGTTGCTTTTTTTTTTTTAATTTATCCAATTATTTTTAGAAAAAAAAAAAAATCAGAAACAAGTAATACAAAAAAACCTTTTTTTTAAAGTCAATTCCTACTCTTTTTTCACTGTATTGCAGAAAGTTCTTTATAAATAAAGTTGAAATTTTCCTCTTACATCTGGCGCCATCTATGGGTAGATACATGCAACTTAAATCTAAAAAACTAAAATTAATTAATTAAATTTAATTAATATTTGAAATAACTGTATTAGCATCCAGTGTCATCCACTGCAAGTTAAAAAATGTATCTGAACTCGAGTGGATGAATAAAAAGTGTTTTATGAACGATTGAAAATTTGAATAAGATATATATAGCGAGAGTGTGATCGAATAGAAGGAATTGAAAAAAGAAATAAGAAAAGATCTTCAGATAATCAGTGGACTTTGACTGATTCCAAAAGTATTAAAGAAGAAGCACCGAAATGTAGTGTCTTGCAGAACTTCTGTCACTAAACAATACAAAAAGGTTAACACACGCAGAAAAAAAGCTACGTAATATTTTTGTAGAAAATTAATTAATGATGATTAATTAATTTGTTTTACGGTAAGGTTCATCGTTCAAATGAAATAACCAAGAATAGTATAGGACTTTATACCCAAAAGCCTATTTAAGTGTTTCTCTTTGTACGGCATATTGAGTGCATTCAAATAAAATAGGTTCCTCGGATTCAAGTTTTTAGCATCTTGAGCACAGCGGAGAAGATGTTAATCCAAATCTATGTAGTCTGACTTTAGAGGGATAGGTTTGGGTGAGAAATTTTGAAATGAGTACTTCTTCTTTTCTATAGATATGTAAAAGACGACGAGTTGACGATGATCACAGTCTGGCAAATCATCGTTTGTTTGGCGAACTTGGCACAATAAGATTCAGCCAAATTCCTTTTTGCGCATCGGGAGGAGCGCATTAAGAAACCGTCAATTACGGAAAGCTGGAAGATAACAGAAATTTTTTGTAAAAACACAACGAGGGAAGCTATCCAAAATGGCCGAAGGCTGTCGGTCGGTGACGAGTGAGTTCGATTTCACGTGGGATATTGAGTGCTTCGAGGACCACGTTAGAAAAAGGTTCCAGGAAATTTTCAGTCCAACTTTCGAGCTGAAATGCGTCCACGTCATGCGATTCTTCATTCGTTTGAAACTGAGCCACACGAAGAACGACTATAAACTTGCGTTCAGCATGTTCGCCGTGGGCGGTTCGGAACTGAGGGAAATCACGACGAGGCTGGAGCTGTCCGTTGCGAGCGAGGACGGAGGCCGCCGCTTTCAGAAGAGCTGCACGCTGTACTTCCCGGACGAATGCGGTGACGAGAGGGAGCGTCCCTTCATCGAGAGGGGGGCGGCGCTGCTCGAACATCTGTCCCGCGGACGCCTCCGCCTCCACTGCCACCTCGCCGCCTCCGTCAATCCCGCTCGGACGGCAAAGTTCAACTTCTCCGCGGATTTGCAGAACTTGTCGAATCAGATGGAGGCACTGAGGCTGGATGCGAGCATGAGAGAATCGGTCATCACTGTCCGGGGTGAAAGTTTCGGGGTGCACCAGTGCGTGCTGCTCTCGCGGTGGCCCAATTACCCGGACTACATTGAACTGTTCAAGAAGGATCTGATCGCCCCGGACCTCCACAGCGGACTGCAGGTGATTCGACTGAGTGCACTGGTGGAGGCCGCCGCTAAAATCTCGCCACTCGAAATGAATTCGAAAGAGTGCAGAGAGAGGGCCGCAGACATGTACGACCTGTTGTCTCCTCGCCTGTTCGACTACCTGCTGTCTTACGTGTACAGCGGAAGACTGCGAAGAATAAGTCCGGCCGAGAAGTTGAAACTGGTTCGCATCGGTCGGCAATTCGGCTTCGGGGAGATGGTCGAGAGGTCTCAAGAGGTTCCCGCCGCTTCAACAGGCGTCACTCGATGCAGTACGGAAGCGCACAGCATAGAGTGGCGCTGCGAAGACACCCGACGCTGGAGAGAGAGCCGCTTTCGTCCGCTCACTCAGATCATCAATGCTCACAAAGAGGCGAGAGGGTCTTTGGAAGTTGTGTTTTTCATCGACAGTCAAAAACAACATGGGGACATCATGCTGGAAGTATGTTTTACCTCCAATGATTTACTAGCAGCAGTGTCGTGTTTAGTCACTGTTACGAAGTTCGATTCTTCAAGTGTTCGCCAAAGTTCTTTCACGTTCTTTGCCAAAGACTTTGAGGACCCAGTGGGGCGAATGCCGGTCGGTCTCTCTAAATTGGATTTGCGAGACACGCTTTTCAGAGTGGAGTTTTCCTTTAGCAATGACAGCAGTTTCAACCAAAATGGGACAGGCATTGTGAGCAACGTGTTCGAGCTGTCTGCGCACGAGGTCGAGATCGTTCCCTGCCTCCTTTCCTACAGCTACCAGATGGACTTCTTCTACGAAGAAGCAGAAGCCCACGACACCGAGCTGATAGCAGAGGGCAAGGTCGTGAGAGCACACCGGCATATCCTCAGCGCTCGATCGCCGAGATTTCGGAGAGATCTGGCGAGAGATCTGAAGAGACTGGGAGTCATTAAGCACTTTGTGAACAGAGTCGGGTTCGATGCGTTGGTGGAGATGGTGCGCTACCTGTACACCGGGGGGTGCCACCTCGAGTACCTCGAGGGCGATGGCAAGCCGAATCTCGCCCAGGATCTGTGCATAGCCGGACTGCTGTACGAGCTGCCGGATCTGAAGGAGAAGTGCTACCAGAGGCTGCGACGCAGGACATTTCGCCGGGTGGCAAAAACATGAAGACATATAGGACATTCACGAAAAAAGGTAAATGAATCCCACGAATGATGTTATAGACGCAATTCGAAATTGAAATAATGCAATGGAAAATAATAAAATTATGTATGTACTATGAAAAAAAAACTTTTCAAGAAACTTGCGAAGTTAAATAAATATTTTAATATCCACAAGAATTAAATGTGTGAATTTAAGATGCTAGACCAATGTCAGCGCTACGAAGACATCTTTTGAAGTTTTTTTTAGATTTGTTTTTTAAATATAACGATAAAAAAAGTATCTTTTACAGATGAAGTTTCAGAAATCATGCCCGAGATTGAATTTCCACCTTTGAAAATCTATGATTATTTTTAGATATATAAATAACTTTCGATGATATGTGAATAACTTTCAATGAATGTAAGACTTCATTTGTTAAACACTCATGGATTAAGAAGAAAAAAATCATGTTTTAATTTCAAAATGAATGTTATGTTGCGATATGTATGATATTGTATATATCAATATGTTCTGATATTGTAATTCAACATATGTTTATTTACATTATATGTTGTAATGCATGCATCGTTTTAAATGCATCCATTATGCAAGAATCTATCGAAGTCTTCTTTGAGCTGGGAAGTTTTCCTTTTTTTGCATTTCTCTGTATTTTATAAATGTTTTTAAAATATGGATGTCGAAATCAAGTTCTGCGTTTCCAGTATATCTTCTGAACTCGTTGTACACAACAGACACGAATGAGATATTGATATTTTAATTTCTAAACATTTTTAATCGGAAGCTTATCTTACACGTATTACATTTAACTTACGAACTGCCTGCATATACTCCTTTACATGTATTAATGTGAAATAATTTATAAGTTTTTTTTTTTTCTGTTTGCAAATATTAATTTTTACCGAATTCCGCACATGGATTGTGATTGGAACAAGTTGTATCCAAATGGATTCGATAATTTTATATACAGGGTGATTTTAATTGAAGTCACACTTTCAAAATGCTGTAAAAAAAAGAACCACTCGTCACAATGAGTTCACATTTGAACTGAAGATACTTGAAGAGGGAAGCGGTACGGCATACAAAGAAAGTTCCACCGATTTTCCCATCCCATTGGGTACGACCTTGCCGTGGTGGATGGGCTTTCCACTCACAGTGCCCCAACTGTCGAATGACCGTCCAAAAACCGAAACATTCCAGCATATTGAACACTGCAGTTGGTTTAATGTGCAACTCGTACCAATACGTTGTCATGTCGATTTAAAATATCACTAACAGCCGAATTCACTTTCTTGAGGTCGCTTACAGGGCCATCTGTTAACACACTTTGGAACTTTGTTTTGATGCCGTACCGTTTTTTTGACACCATTTTGAATGTGGGACTTTACTTATAATCCCTCTATACATTTGAAGGTATTTGATTCTTGAAGTTTTTTTTTTTTTTTTTTTTGAAATGTTTATTTAAACACGTGCACACTCCCAAATACACTTTCACAACATTGAAAGATGAAAATGCGAGTTCTGAAATTTTGTTCCTATTCTTTCTCAAAGTATTTGAATACAAAAATTTCAACAAAAACTGTAAACAGTAAAAAACCGGATTAATTATGCAATTCTCAAGATCACAGAGTTCTTATACCTGAAAGTGTATCGTGATCTGCATTAGATTTTCAACAGTTTTGAATATTTTTAAGAACTAAAACTGAAATATGTGACACTTTTACAAGTTTCAAAAAACGTTTGCTTTCAAGGTTTTAAGAAATGTTTAATAACAATTTATGAATATTTTATTATTTTACTTTCCTTTTCAGTGAAATCGAATGTAAAAGTCATTTTTTCAATTCCTTCTATTAGCTTACACTCTCCCTATATGTACCTTGTTCACATTTTCAATAATAATTTTTCATAAAATACTTTTTATTCATCCACTCGAGTTCAAACACATTTTTTTTGAATTTGCAGTGGATGACACTGGATATTAATACAGTTTTTTCAAATAGTAATTCCCTCATTAAATTTAATTCATTCATTTTAGTTTTTTTTTAGATTTAAGTTGCATATATCTACTCATAGATGGCGCCAGATAAACTTAAAAAATGAATGAAAATTATTTATATAGGACTTTCTGCAATATAGTGAGAAAAAAGTGGGAATTGACTTAAATTTTTTTTTTTTGATAATACTTGTTTTATTACAATTATATTTGCTTGAAAATATTCTTTTCATAGCAAAAATTTATAATTGATATTTAATAAATTACATCGAAAAAAATCCGTAATTACTTATTGGAATATTGTACATCAAGTAATGGGTAAAAAAAATGCGATTTCAGAATAGTTTTACAAAATAATTGTGTAATATATTTTTAAAACGGATTTGTGCAACATTCTTCCCGTGTTAGTATTTTAATATAATTTTCAAAATCAGTTTTTTGTATATTTCTCAAATTTAAATCGACCGAAATACTTATAGATTACTTAATAGTTTTAGACTCATTTAAAGGGACAGTGCAAGTTGAAATCATAAAATTATGATTTCATTATACATTGTACAGTTTTACATTATATAATGTAATTTTTCTTTAATATAACATGATTTTTCTTTACAAAAATTATTTTTCTCATATAAACATATTAAAATGTTTTTATAAATTTAATTTTAAGGTTCATATCTTTGTTTTAGTTACATATATCGAATTATTAAAACCGCTAAATCGGTTCTGGTGTGACAGTTAAAATTTTACAATCAAATTTTGTTTGAATTATGTTACTATTTTAAAATTTTTAATTTTTTAAGAAAAACTTTTTTTTTTTGACTAATTTTTTTGTGGCTTTCTCAAAATAATTACTCCTATGATGTTCAAAAAAGTCACTAATATTTATATTAAAAAATTCAATTCTAAGCGCCATTTATACAATAGTAATTGATAATTTGAAAAAATCAAGTTACAAATTTTAATCGTAATGTTATTAATATTTTGACAATTTTTAAGAAATGCACAAGTATAACAGGAAGCTCACCATCGCAGTCATCTAGTTATGGAAACATTTTTAATATGTTTAAGCAAGGAACTCGGGATATGTTACGGGAAAATGCATAATTTAATAAATTCACATTCAAACCAAAATGATTTCAAGGTTCTCCTGATGTAAGATAGAAGAGGGTTCAAGACGAATTCTTTTAATTCGGATGCTCTAAGCCCAAACCACCACGTTATTTGAATACAGGGTGGCCCTTTATTCAAAAAGGGCTTGAATATATGAATACAGGGTGGCCTTGGGCTTCGTTATTCGAATACAAGGTGGCCCCTTTATGGGCTAAATTTAAATTGAAGAAAAATAGTCATAAGGAAGCATACTTTTTTGTACAGCTATGCAAGCTCGGAAATCACTCGTTTTTGCAACAGAGTACATTGAATCCAAGCTTCTCTGCAAATGTACTTTTTAACAGTTGATGCTACTTTGGTACCATGGGCTTTAGGTTCTAATACTGGCGGTGGTATGGATGTTTGTGAGGGGTTCAGAATCCCCTTTAAACTGCATGTACCGGTCTAATTAGCATAAAGTGTGTAAAATATGACCGCAGAGTGACAAACCAAACCATGTATGGACCAACTTTAACCCACAAGCTACACGTCCCCATGCTTTTTGAAGCAGTTCCTTTTAATGTGTGGATGGTTGTTGTAAATGGTTTCCTTATTGGCCCACACTTCCTACCACCTTTAAGTGTCGATGCAATGATTGCTACAAGTCCCCTTGACTTTCAGGAGCGGTTCTCTGTTAATCTGTGGGTAAGCATTGTAAACGATTTTCAATTGAACCATACTGGCCTCCACATCGACTCCACTTATCACGCCTTTCTTGAAGAAATCGTACCAGAATTCCATGACAATGTTCTAATTGTGGTTCGAAATCCCATTGGATTTCCGAACGATGGTGACACTGTCCATTTCTGCACTAACTGGGTAATTATCTCACGTTTTCACTCTGATGGATTATCTGAGTTTTCCAGTGCCTTGGTCGGTACACGTTATTTCGATTGATCGAGTATTGATTTTTTTCTAATGGGGACATCACATCCACTTGACTCTAAGCGGCCTTATGATCAATTGGCTAACGCTCTGGGCTTTGGTACCACAGGCTTCAGGTTCGAATCCTGGCGGTTGCTTGGTTGTTTGTGAGTGGTTCTGAATCTGCGTTAAACTGCAGGTCCGGGTGTAATTAGCATAAAGTGTGCACAAAATGGCCGTAGAGCGACAAACCAATTGACTATGACAAGGACCTCATTTCAGTTGCTGTTGCAACTGTCCGTGAAATGCCTGCATTTATTCGAAAGGGCACACCAATCACTTGTTAAATATTTCCAGGCCTGTATCAATGTTGGGGTGGTACATTTCATCACGTACTGCAATTTTTGTGTAAATAAGAAACTTTTTCCGCTGAAATTTTTAATTTCGGATCCCACATTTCTATATAAAAATGCTGCTTTGTTTGTATTTTACTTTCCCTTCAAGTTTGGCCCATGAATTCAGGAACATCCTTTTTAATGGTCTACACATAAGAAAATAAAGAAAATTGTAATACATGTACGCTGTAGCTTTCAAAATGCGTACAACGAACTCATTTTTGACGAAGTTCCAGTTTTTATAGGGTGGGGCTGTGGTGTCTAGGGGTTAGTTTTAAAACAAAAGAAGAAACAGGGTGTTTCTTTTTAAGGTCAACAGCCATTTAATTAAGCACAATAATAATTACAGCTATGTACAATAGTTAATTATTCTAGGACAGACAAACATCATCTTCATTCTCTCTAGCTGCGTGCCGCAGCTATCCCGTCTGCCGCCAGTCTCGCTTCTCTCATCTACGGGGATCTATTCCCCTCATCGTGGGGTCAGAGTTCAAAGTTGATTACTCCTCACGTGGTAAACGGTTCCCGTCAAAGATACACGACCCTCGATGTGTCGCCACCTGCTGATTAGCAGACAAACAAATCCTACATACATTAACAAGTAACTTTTTTTTTTAAAGAATTGGGGCATTATTACAATATTTCAAATGCACTAAAATTATTTTTGTTTCTTGCATAGAGCTTCGGATGATCTTGGATTAAAAAGCATGGCGTTAGAATACAACACTATTTTAAAAATTAAAGCGAATTATGTAGAAAGTTTAAGGTAGCAGATGATTAAATGAATTTATCACAAACAGATGCCAAGAGTTTTGATGACTCGCAGTGTGGCCCGAAGATTTTAGGGTGAAATTAAAGGATTCAGTTTCAAGGAAATCGATCCTAGGTTATTAAGATCTTTTATTTAATTATTTTTATTTTTTTATTTTTATTTAATTTTTTTTACTTAATTATCTTTTATTATTTTTCAAAAACAAATGGTTAAAACCATTTGTTTTTGAAGATCTCCTTTGTCTCGCTGAGTACGTTATGTTAGGATCAATAAAAGCACGTTAAAAGTACTAAAAGCTTTCTTTGTAATAGTATGTATATCGTAAGTATAAAGTATTGTGTATGTATTAAAAGTTACAGCAACAAAGTCCTACAAAAATGATTGATTTCCATGTTATTTACATTTTTATTTCAGATTTCGCACAAAGGCATATCCTAGCAATACAAAATTTCATAGATTTGTTACGACTTCATCTCCATTATGCTCCATCTTCAGAACTCCGGAAGCAGTTGAACCCATTTTTGCATAAAATATGTAGCAGCTCGAAATAATCTGCAAAGCTCTTTTTTGCATAGAGAGTTCTGCCTCACTCTTGAATATTGATATGTCAGAGGATGCTTATTATAAAACAACAGCGATACTTCAATCTCTACGAAAGTCCCGTAACCCTGTAAAGTACGGGATACCCCACCTATTCCTTCTGGGGTTATTATTTCACTTTCTTCTTCTTATTTGAAGTACTAGTTGTACTTCATATATCCTAATCGTCGTTTAACTGTTAAAATGCTATGATAGATTTGATCTATAGTTTTATCTATTTATTTCTCTTTCAAATTTACTTTTCTTATTTACATACTTTGGGTTGCTAGAAAGTACGAGCAACGATTCTTGTATTTTAAAAGGAATTTGTATGTCGTCATAGACAAGGAATTCAGGAATGTCGAGTTTTAGAGTGGTTCTTTTATGGGGGGTTTCATTTTCATTTCTGCCAAATTGTTTTGTCAAGTCAATTCAAACCTTATTATTTCCAGTGTTGATTCCAAAAAGAAATAAATTTTTTTTTCACAAAGGGAATGCATATTTTTGCTACAATTAATAGAAATGTGGAAATTTTGAAGTATTCCTGGTCAAAGTGTCCATGCTCCAAAATAAATGAATTTTTATAGAAAATGAATGAATGAATAGGAGTTGTTCTCATTTTCTATGCAAAATAATTTTATAAAATAATTTTAATTATGGGACTCCACGTTTACAGTAGAATATATTCAGAAACTTAATCTTATTTAATCTTCAATAATCAAAGTTAAAAAATAATAAAAAAAATAATTTTCAAAAGAATTTTGTGTTATGATTCTTGAATATTTATCGATCCTTTATGTAAAATTAAACACAATAATTTGCTGTTGTTATAAAAACTAAAAAAAAAAAAAAAAAAAAAAAATCTAATAAATCAGGAACGGAAACTGCAATGTTGTTTTTGGATACCGGTAACTTTGCCATGAGGTCATAAATCACTATTCATTCAGAAAAGTAGTGTTATCCAAAATACACTTTGAAAGGACAGCTTCTCTGGACCCAATTTGACCACCCTACTTTTGAACGAACACTCCGTCCAAGTTGTGTCCTCCTGACCACAGAGGGACTTACAGTTTCCACAATAGCACAAACACGGGAGTTTTTCGATTTGATTTTTCTTTTCTTCTTATATGGCCAATTGGCTGGCGCTCTGGCCTTTGGTACCACAGGCTTCAGGTTCGATGGCACGGATGTTTTGTGAGTGGTTCGAATCCCGTTAAACTGCACGTCCCTTGTCTAATGAGCCCAAAGTGTGCACAAAATGACCGTAGAGCGACAAACCAAAGCAAATCTTGTATTTCGAATCCAGTCAGGAAATCCAACGTGACATCGAACAGCCTCTGATAGTAACTGTAATATGAAAAAGCAATATTTCCCCTGCTGAGATTATTTTCTATGAGGTACCTGATGGCCGAGTAGCTAGCGCTCTGCCCCTTTGGTACCCCATGTTTCGGGTTCGAGTCCCGGCGGTGGCATGGCCATGGATGTTTGCAGTGGTTCGAATCCACTGTAGGTCCCGATATTACAGGATCAGTAGAGCGTTGTAGAGGTGGTGTGACTCGCGTCCGTAGTTGCTGCACGTTCCCCTGGTGGTGCTCAATGAGTAATGTCGGTGCAGTCCTTGTTGATGGCATAAATATCAACTGTCTATGTATTGCCAGCTACATTAGAACAACATCGATTTCATTAATAGAGGAATCGTGACAAAGAGGCGAGATTCAAGAATTTTTGTAGGAGTCGGAGAAAGAGATAGTAAAATTACATGTTAAGGTTTATTTAGTTTTGTCGTTCTGCGGTCATTTTGTGCACGCAAGTTCTAAACAGACCGCAAGTTAGGGATTTTGAACCACCCACAAACATTTTACATGTATGTTTGTGGGTGGTTCGAATCCGCTTAAAGTTAATGTTAAGGAGAAACCTCAATTGTATTCGTCAGTCATTCAACCAGTGGCAAAGCAAACAAAGCTATATTAGATCAACAGTAAAAGTAGATTTGGTTTGGTTTGTCGCTCTACGATCATTTTGTACACACACTTTAGTTCGAATTAGACCAGGATATACAGTTTAACGTGGATTCCGAACCACCAACAAACATCCATTCCATCGCCAGGATTCGAACCTGTGGTACTAAAGGCTAGAGCGCTAGCCAATTGGCCATCAGGCCGCCTTGTAAGAGCTATCTTTTATTATTAAAGGAAAAATACGATTTAAATTTATCACAAATTTATTAAATTTATTATCTCTTTTGCTGAAAATATACCAGTTTTTTTTTTACTTGTCTTATGATATTTCATAATACTTGGCTACCTGTTCATTGGGTTTTTTTTTTTCTTATAGGATATATGCTGTTTTTTTTCTTTTGCTACCAACTTTAGAGTACCAGAATTTCTTGGAAGTGAGTGCCTATACTACATCTTTAAAATTGTAGGAAAAAAACCAATATGCAAAACTGTTTACATATACACTCAAGAGCCAAAACATTATGACCATCTCTACATTTTGCAATGAACTCGCCTGGATGACGTGGGAGGCACGTGATCAGGTGTGCGGTATTTAACTGGTACTAAGTGGTATAATTAATCCATGCCAAGGCGGGTTGAAGCTGTGTTACGCGCCAAAGATGGGCCAACTCGTTATTGACAGGTGGCCATAATGTTTTGGCTCTTGAGTATATATATACATATGGGTTCAATAAAAGTCATTGGATTTATTTCATACATTCTTTTAAATCTATTAGTAATGATTATAGTGTATAAAATTACAGTTAAGAGTCGGGTATTAAAAAAACAGACCCAGGAATCCGAAATCAAGAGGGAAATTTTTTACATAAGATTATGCGCTAAGACGATAAGAAAAAAGAACTCTGCGCATCCTGTCAGTTGTTCACAATGTCAAGAACGGTTTTTAAACTAGCAATATACAGACACTTGTAAACAAACACTTTTCATGAGAAACAGTTGCTTGATTTGGTATGGTTTGTCGCTCTACGGTCACCTTGTGCACACTTGGGCTAAACAGACCGGGACTGGATTCCGAACCCCAAAAACATCCATTCCATTCCAAGATTAGAACCTGAAGCGCCAAAGAACTGGGCAATTGGCCACCAGGCCGCGCCTTTTAAGCTTGAAGTTTATTGTAGTATTTTAATCCACATTTGGATAATTTTAACCCACATTGATAATGCCAAGTCAAGTCTAGTCAAGTTTGACGTTGATTTGAGATAAAACCATCCAAACGTTGAGCTTCATTCTTCTAGTCGAATCGAGGCTTGCTCAGTGAAAGAAACAAGGCGTTTCTTTTCAATGTATTTTCAAAATATAGAGATAAAACCCCCCATCACTCTGAATATATATGGTAAATCTTCAATTGTATAAATAACACAAGATGTCTGCGACGACTGAGTTATCCGAAAGTCGCTTCAATTTCAGTTGGCAGATTGAACATCGAATAAGGAAGCACTACAAATGCATCATGAGTCCGACGTTCCGACAGATATGCGTCCACAGTTTCGCCTGCGTCGTACTGGAGGCGAAGTACAACGGAAACCGATGCGAGATGAAGTTCAGCGTGAAATCAGTGAAAGACGATGAGGTAGGGAGTGTCCGAAAGTTCACTTTCAAGATATTCATTGTGGACGAAAAGCAGGTGCATCACTGCGTCCAGAAACAGCTGTCGCTCTTTATCCAATCAGAGACCATTCGAATTTCTTTACCAAAAAGGGAGGAGGCTCTTTCCGCGTACTTGTGGCGGGGGTGCCTGTGCCTCAAGTTCCACATCTACATCTGCATCGATCCGGCACAGACGGCTCACTTCAATTTCCACTCGAACTTGAAGAATCTGTCGAACGACATGGAACGACTGCGGCACAACGAAAGTTTGAAGGAACTGGTCCTTGCTGTCGAAGGAAGCGTTTTCAATGTCCACAAGTGCGTCTTGTGGGCAAGATGGCCGGATTTCCAAAAGTATTTCGAGTCGTACAAGAAACTCGTCAATTTCAACATAAAGTACCAATGTCGGGTGATGCAGCTGAGGTGGCTCCTCCATGCCACCATCAAGATCTCGCGATCCCACCTGCAGCTCAGTGCCGAAGAGTACGGAATGAAAGTGACTGAAATTGCCAGCCTCTTGACCTCTGAGCTGGCCGACTGCCTGCTGCACTACGTCTACTCCGGACTGCTGAAAGGCGTGCCAGCTTGCAAGCAGTCGGACCTCGTCCGCCTTTCGAGGTTTTTCGGTTTGGGAGGGATAGTGCAAAAGTTCCAACGAACCTCGATCGCTTCCACGGGAACCACGCGCTGCTATGCCGAGCACCACTACATCCACTGGAGTCGAGAGGACTCGAGGCGGTGGCAGCAAAACAACTTCCCCGCAGTCAGGCAGCTGATAAGATTCAGGAACATGAAAAACGGGCTCCTCCAGATGTCCATCGCCGTTCGCCACGCAACCCACATGTACGTCTACCTCCGCTTCTCCGACTTTATCGGTCCCGAAATCGAAGCTGAGTGCTCGATTTTGATCGAGGAGTTCTGTGAGTGCATCGACAGTGCGCACTCGACAGTGTGCATCGTGAGGTGTCGCGACGGAGAGACATTCCGACAGCCCCTCGGTCTGAGTGTGTGCGAGTTGTCCGAGAAGAACTTCACAATCTGCGTGACCGTCGTCGAAAAGAACGTCGTGAAGACTTTCCGAGACGAATTCGAACTGTCGCCCATTCGAACCGATCCCGTTCCGTGTCTCCGAACTTACAGCGACGACTTCAGAGACTTTTTTTACACGGCAGCTACCGGGACTTGAACCTGACTGCCGAGAATAGAACCCTGATGGCGCACAAGCCCATTCTGTGTGCGAGATCGTCGATTTTCTGGCGCCGATGTTGCAGAACGAGTGCGGGATGATTTTTCATACGGATTATGCTGTGAAATATCGTGCGCTGGTCGAGATGCTTCGCGTCATGTACACGGGTGAGCTGGACACCAAAGTCGCGAGCGGGTGGACTTCCGATTTCGTGAACGATTTTTGCGCAGCAGCTGGCCTCTACGATTTCCCCCTCCTCAAGAAGGAATGCGCTGCAGAAGCAACAATGGCAGAAATGAAACTGAGCTGATTTCGGCACTTTTCCACGAATGTTCTCACTAATGCTGTTTTTTAAATACGGATCTCATCTAGAATATTCAACAATGTGGGAACTTTCATTAAAATACTAATTTCTCTTTTTATTGCTATGTTTTTTAACTTAACACTATTTTAGTTTTGAAGTATACTTCTTTTAGTGAATTTTTTTTTTTTTTTTTTTGCTGCTTCAAGTAATGGAATTTTTCTTTTTACCTTTTAAAATAAAGCATGCTTTTATTTATTTTGTATTTTTTTATAAATTTATACTTTAAATTTGCATCATTTTTTGCACTTTAAATTTGCATCATTTTTACATTTATACTGCAGTTTAAATTTGCATCATTTTTTGTACTTTAAATTTAAACTGCAGTATAAATGTAAAAATGATGCAAATTTAAACTGCAGTATAAATGTAAAAATGATAGAAATTTAAACTTCAAACTCAATTAAATGTAGGCTTTGTATGAATGTTACTTAAATTTCAGGAAAATTGTTCCTATAAAAATGTATTCATTGATTTATGCACACGTGGAAAAAAAGTTTCAGTTCTAATGCTTAATGTTATTCTTGCATGAATGATTCATTCGAATCTACACTCAAGAGCCAAAACATTATGACCACCCCTACATTTTGCAATGAACTCGCCTGGATGACGTGAAGGCACGTGATCAGGTGGAAGTGGTGGTATTAATCCATGCCAAGGCGGGTTGAAGCTGTGTTTTGCAGCCAAAGGTGGGCCAACCCCGTTATTGACCGGCAGTCATAATGTTTCGGCTCTTGAGTGTATGTATGGTATAATAACTCGATTATAATTGCAAATTATCCGAAACTACACATTTTTTTATTTACAGAATTTAACTTGCATTAACATTACATTTTTCGAGTTTTTCCACAAACGGCCTCCATGTTGTAACATCATTCCATCTAATTCAACACGAGTTGTGAATTACTTTTGGGCATTACGTATTTTTGGAATGAATTTTGTGACCAGCTATATAACAAGAATCTTTGCTGTGCTGTTGTCACTAAAAATTAGAACGTATTTGTGAAATCAAAGACAAGGAGTCGTATCCATTGATTGCTTGATGTTTACGGTCTTTGCTATGTCCCATGAATTTTGAATAAAAAAGATTGATTTAAGTCTCCATTGACAGTGTATATCAGTGGTTCTCAATCATCTGTAAGATTTCTTGATGCAGTCTAAATTCTTTTGACTAGCCACTGATTCATTTATCACTTAAATGAATTATATTTAACAAATAGACCACTGATACTAACACTTTTTGAAAAAAAAATTTATTAAAAGGTTAAAATCTTATTCGCCAAACTTTAGTGGGATGAATGCATCTGCTTTACTTGAATCACTTCTATGTTTGGCTTTTGATTTGGCCATGATAAACTATATTCATAAATTAATAGGTTTTATGTATGAATGAAACTTTAAGTAAAACAATTAACATTTTTAAAAATGGCCAATCATAATCTTACTATCATCAGTTTAATTGTTGCCCTGACAATAGTGTAGAAATTTAATTAAAAGCGGTATTAAATAAATTTAGAAAACAAAGCATCCGAAGTATAACCGGTTTCATAGAAAAAAAGATAATTTTGCCCGTTCGCACCAGAAAAAGGGTTGTGGAAAAGGCTCTAAATTTCATCCAAGTGATTTCATATTCACTGTCTTGGTGAAACTGTAATCGTGGCGGTGGCATGGATGTTTGTGAGTTGTTTGGAATCCACGTTAAATTGTAGGTCCCGCTCTGTTTAACCTAAAGTATGCATAAGATGACCGACGACAAAGTGCGACAAACCATTCTAAACCTGAAACTGTTTCTGCAATTCTTGTTGACTGCTGCCCATAGTTTATAGAGATTAAAAGCATTCTTATTTCTTTAAATCAGCGATTAATTAAAGATTATTAAGATTCACGCTTTAAACACAGAAACCGCTTGTGGTGCATAGATTCCTTTTTAGAAAACTGCCGATTTTGTGCAAATTCCGTTAAATTTTTTTTAAAAATAATTTTAAATTTAATTTAATTTAAAAATATTTTTAATAATTTATCATTATATTGCAAGAAATGCTTGTCAGTAAAGTGTTATCCTGAATGTTTTGGATGTCGATCTGTTTTTATTTTGCCTTCATACAAGGGTTTCAGTTCTGATGGCCTTCGAGACTTCAGTTGTGTTGCAAGTTTATTGCTGTTTATTGTAAACGTGTTCCATTTAAAAATGCACACATTTAAAAGGCTGTGATCGTTACTCATCTTAATCTCAAACCAGCCTGTTTGGAGCAAATAGTGTACAAATATAATTATCTGGAATATTGACATATCTAAAAATACATACCATTTGAATAATAATTATTTGATTTGTAACTACTAAAATTAAACGAAATATATATATATATATATATTATTTCATCCAAATCGGTCCAGCCGTTTAGGAAGAGTTCAGTTACAAACGCACGTACAGAAGAATGTATATATATGTATATGTATATATATATATATATATATATACAAAACAAAACATGGCGAATGTTTGTATGCTATCCCCATTGTTGCCAGTCGCCACCAGACGGTGCTGCAGTCTCTACTTTTATACCGTTCCACCCATCGCTGTGAAAATGGGTCATAATATGTGTCCGAATATGGACAATAGGTTCGCGTTCTCCACTTTAGTGTGACTTGCCACCAGGTAGAGCTGCAGCATTTCATCTTATAGGCCCTTCAAACGATATCCATGAAAATGAGAATCCACCTACATTGGAACATGGAGAATAGACTCGCGATATGCAATTTTCTACAATGCATTTTTTTTTGTGGCAGAACAACATATGCCGGGATCTGTTAATATAATATAAACTGATTCCCCAAATACCAATCCTTAATGTAGTACTTTTTACGAGAATGTTTACAGTGAGTTCTGCCTGGGATCCTCAATGGAAATAACGGGTAATTTTATACCACTTAGCATTTTGCCTCTTACCTAGAAAAGTCATTTACTCTTAATGGTGTTCTGATAGGAAAGCGGCTATTAGCGAAATTCTGTATCTTTCCTGGTAAAAACATAGTGCTTTTTGTAAAGAAACAAAATCTTTAAACTATTTTGCAACAATTTTTCTTCTTGAGTCACAATTTTAAATCTCAAAGCTTTGGATTTATTTTAGCATTTGAGTCTTTGATCAAGATTTCCGAAATAATTTGCAATAATGTCGTATCGACATAAATTTTATTTTGTGTTTGGTAAAAATTCTGACTTGTAATATACAAGAAATATTTGATGTTGATAGTTTTGTGTATAAATATAACACACATATATATATATGTTTCCAGTTAAGTGTTTCTTAAATTCTTTCACCCTCTGGTGAAATTGATAGAGGCTAATAAATTCAAAGTTGTCGGTATCCTGTGATGGATATCTGGCTAAAGGATGCGCTTCCGTCAAAGAGATTAGTTTGATTGGTATGTAGCTCTACGGCCATCTTGTGCACACTTTAGGCTAAACAGACCGTTACTTACAGCTTAAAGGGGATTCCGAATCCTTCCCAAACGTTCATCCCACCGCCGGAATTCGAACCTGAAGCCTGGGACACCAAAGGCCAGAGCGTTAGCCAATTGGCCCCCAGGTCGCTCCGACACAGAGAATGAGGGTAGGAATTTTCTTGGGAATAAAGTGCAAATTATCGAAGTGTGGGCGTTTTTTGTAGCATCTTCCGTTTAGGGTCAAGACGTATTTGTACGTGGAGCAAAGCCTAAAGCTGCGTCTGAGAAAGTGTGTTTGCGACAATTGGGAAGGGGAGGGGGGGTATATAATGCCGTCCAATTAAGAGATGTTTATTGACTTCGGAAAATCGGCCATCTCCGCAAACGTGGGAGGAAAACCTTTTACTCTGCTAGAGAGAGTTTTTTGCATACCGTATTTTGGACGTCCGTTAGCTTTTTCTCCCTAGCACGCACGCTCATAGGAAGCATTATTACAGATACGCATGCGCAATTTCCTATGAGCATGCGTGCTAGGGGAGAAAAAGCTAACTGACGTCCAAAATACGGTATGCAAAAACTCTCTATTATGTCATATCATCCGATATCACATCATCGCATTACGGCGAATTTTATGAGATGCAACTTCAAGTGACGAAAAGGGATTTTGAACCCGTTCTCTGCCAAAAAACAGCATACTTAACTACGATGAATAGTTTGACATGCACGTTTTGAATCCATATAAACAAATAAAGCATTTCAAAATGTCCATGTGTGTGCCAATTCCTTTTTTTTTTCTTTGCTTGAAAAACAAACTTCTAGCTACATCGCCAGGCTATGATTTTTATATTTATTTTATGCGGTTCTTAATTAACGCATAAAAGAATTTTCTTTACTTCAAAAAATAAATGTGAACTACGAATTTTAGGAACACTCATTTTCCAACTTTTTTTTTTTTTCAGCTTGAAGAACAATGAATGAAGGATCACAAGAGCCCAGCAGTCGTTGCTTACTTGATCAAGTACTGTAGAAAAAGAACCACATCTTTTAATTATGATTGTATGGTAGAATGAGGTCTACAATCAAAATTAAAATTTTATTCAGTTTTTAACCTTTTTGACAAAGTTGTAAGATTCTTCCAAAATACAAAATTCGAATGGAATTTCTATTTCAGCATTATATCTTGGAAATCAAATCAAATAAATAACATACCAGGAACGTAAATTATCATAACAAATTTCGTTTTTTTATTCTCTTTAGTGCACCTAGAAAATTCACTCAATTTATGATTTTTTAAAAATTTTTTAAATAAGAATGTATAAATATTTTGAAACTTAATTTAAAATGTTATATATTCTATGTTGATATGTTTTCGATTATTATATCCCCGAAATGTGGCTCCCTATTAATAAAACGTGCATTTTATTATAAATCGGCAGAATATACAAAATAAATTAAATGCAGCTCATCATCACCATCATCATTGGCGGAACAGTCCCATGGTGGGATAAGGCCAGCCTGTCTACTCGCAGAATTCGAGACGGGAGAGGTTTCCTTTCACGGGGTAGGATTGGCACCCCTAAGGCCAACGGTCTACATCCATATTAGACCGGGACCTACAATTTAAAAGTGGATTCCGTACCACTACAACACCCATGGTCTCGCTGGAACTCGAATCCGCACCAAATTCAAACCAAAATCTTAAATTCTAATTAAATTCATGTAATATCAAGCGATACTTACTTTAATTGCTGCTGTAATTTAATGTGTAAAAAAATAAAAATATTTATCTATCCAAATACGTGAATAAAAAATAGGACAAGTATATATTTTTTTAATTACGTCGACGAGTGGGTCGTATTGACCATGTCCCTGTGAACAGCACGAGGTGGGCTGCATGAACGCTGTGACTCACCGACCACTACGGGGCTGATGGCCGAGTGGCTGGCGCTCTGGCGCTCGGTACCACAGGCTTGGGTTCGCGTCCGGGCGGTGCCATGGATGTTTGTAGTGGTTCGAAATCCACTTTAAATTGTAGGTCCCGGTCTGTTTAGCCTAAAGTGTGCGCTAGAGAACAGTAGAGCAACAAACCAAACCAAACCATTGAGCACTACCCAGGGGGGCCGTGTAGCATGGAGATGGGCTACGGATGCGAGTCACACTACCTCCTCAACGCTCCACAATCCTATTAGACCGAGACCTACGGCTTAAAGTGGATTCCGAACCACTACCATGGCACCGCCGCGTCTCAAAACCTGCGGCACCGAGCGGCAGAGCGCTAGTCACTCGGCCATCCGGCCTCTTTTTTGATTTTCCACCCCTGCTAACTTCACGGCCCGCCTCTCCTCGTAATATTATGGATGTAAGTTCGGGGGATTGAACAAAAAGCCCTAGATCTCTTGATTCGAAAATCTTTAATGTTGCGGTGATGATTTTCGCAATAAAAGAAAAAAGGTTGAAAAAGGGGTCTTAAAAGAAAAGGAACCAATAACATTTTAAACAATGTCTTATAATATGCTTTGACATGTCGGAGACGCATGTCAACTCTGAAGAAAACGACTCCTGAATGAATCCAAACCCCTCCCAGCATGACGATTCTGTCAAGAACTATAATAGCCAAGAGCGCTAGCCACTCTGTCATCAGGCCCCTAGATACAGTTAACATATGTAATAATGGAGATAGCTTAATATTGATATAAAAGTACAGTTGATATAAAAGTACAAATTATTAATATCGAAACATCACAAATCAAAATATTTCCAATTTTTTTTTTTTTTTTCGGAAATCCAGGATTTTGATAATATTCAAGGAAATAAAAATGTTTTTTTAAAAATACTGGACACTTTAGTGCCCTTTGGTAGCGCAACTAATTCATAGTTACTCAAACTGAAACAAAAGAGGGGGCTACTAGACTACATCCATATTTTCTACCACATTTCGGAAAGAACATCACCCAGGATGTTAGAGATTTACACCCTCCTACTCGAACCCCTGCAGCCTGATGTTCAATTGGCTAACTCTCTGGCCTTTGGTACTACAGGTTCGAGGTTCGAATCCTGGCGGTGGCATGAACATTCGTGAGTAGTTCGGAATCCACTTTAAGCAGTAGGGTCCGGTCTGTTTAGCCTGAGGTGTGCACAAATTTGCCGTAGAGCGAAAAACCAAACGAAACTTCGAACTCCTGAAAGACATTCTGGTCTACTGACTACCATGCTAACCAGCATATATACGGAAACTTTAAGTTTCTCTTCGTTTGTCGAGTGTCTAACACGGAAGTCCCAATTTAGAAACCCTTTTTTTCTTTTTCCATTACATTGCTCCGGCTGTAGTGATTAAGAATCACTATTTGGATTTAATGGAAAAGGACTCTTTGGTAACTTGAGATCAGCTTATAATCGCAAAGGTTTCTTAATGTCATCTAGAGCTACAAATCGGGTTAAGTTTGGTTGCCACAACGAAATCTGGAATCATGCGCAGAATGTGTTTATGAATCCTGGAAGAAGTGAATTTGTAAAAATTTCTAAAAGTGAGGCTTTCTCGAAAGCAACAGATGCACTCGAAACATCGAACGATCGATCCGAAATGGCTGATTTATTTGTAAGCCACTTTGAGTTTTTTTGGAAAATTTACAATTTCCTAGACCCCATCGAAAGATTTTGCATTGTACATACGAGTCCAGAATTCGAACTGGGGTGTCAACACGTTATTCAATGCTACATCAGTTTGAATCTGTACTACGAAGAAGACGATCACCGAGTTACATTCCATTTTGACACATTTGGAAATCACGAATTGGTGGACTTTGTAATAAAGCTCCAAATGCGTCCCGTGGACGGAGAGGGCATTTCCGGCTCCGCCTGGAATCGATACGACTTCGCTTTTCCCACCCGAGTGGAAGCCGAGAGAGAAAAACTGTTCCTCCAGGGCAGGGCGGCCTTCGCCGAATTCCTGCAGGACAACGAGCTCATCCTTCACTGCAGGATCGCCACCCACACGGACCCCGAACACCTCTCCAGGAACAACTTCAGTTCGTTTTTGCAGACTCTTTCGCGCGACATGCAGCTCCTGAGGTCCGAAAAGAGTTTGAGGGAATCCGTCGTGGTGGTCCAAAATCAGCAGTTCAGTGTCCACCGGAGCGTGCTTCTGGCAAGATGGCCGAAATTCTGCGACTACCTCGACTATCTCAGTGCAGCTGAGGAGCGTCGCGAATTGCTGCCCGCTGTGATACCGTCGGAAAGACTAATCGCGGCTGCAGCTCAGATCTCGCAGCTGCCCGCGGAAGCCCGCGATCAGAAAGTTCTGGAGATGACTGGACTTTTCACTCCAGACGTTGCCGACTGTTTGCTGCACTACGTTTACAGCGGACAGTTGAGGGACATGAATCCTGCTAATAAAAGCAAACTCATTCGCGTCGGAAGATTTTTCGGTTTTAAAAAGATGATTCAGAAGTTTCACGAAACTGCACTGGTCTCTGTTGGAAGATCTTGCAGAACTTCGGAGAACTATTGCGTGGAATGGCGGCGAGTAGATGCCACCCACTGGTTGGAAAACCCGGCAGTCCCGAAGCATCAAGTGATCGAGTTGCACACCGAGAAATGTTTCTGCCAAATCAGCTTTGCCATCGACGACTCCGATAAAAAATACGTCATTTTCATAGCGAAGTTCTTGTCTGATGTCCCAACGAATTCTGGGGGTGGGTTCTCCGTCTTGGAATCCCCCTTTTCGAGCTACTACGACGGGGCCATGGAGGAAGGAGTTTTGAGAATACCTCTTGACTACCTGCAACGCGATCTGACCTTCCAGGTAGAACTGGTGTACTCGCACAGATCGAGTCTTCGATTGAATGTCTTCGTATTCCTGCCAGCTGAAGTGGAACCGAAACCGGGTCTCATGTCCTACAGCATAGACTTCTATCACCTTCTGAAAGATGGCGCCATGTCCGACGTCCACCTGATGGTGGGGAGGGGAACGATAAAGGCCCACAGGTACATACTGTGCGCTCGATCGGCGAGATTTCGCAGAGACATGGCGGAAGAACTGCGAAAGAAGTGTGACACATTTCGACACTACGTAAATACTGCGGGGTACCATCCGTTGAAAGAACTGCTGTTCTTCATGTACACCGGACAATTGAGCAAAGAATACTTCCACGATACGGCTGTCCTGAATCCGTGTCACGATCTGTGGAAAGCGGCGTTTTGCTACGAACGTCGCGATTTGAGCGACGCACTTTATGCATTTTTTAAAAGAGTCGGATTTAAGAAAATAACGCACGTGATACTCCGCGATTTATTTGTGATACTCCGCGATAATTACGTGGGTTAATTAGCGTAATGGGTTACGTTATTTTCATAATCGTGGTCATCATCGTTGACTATGATTATGACTATGTTGATGAGTATGATGAATGAAGAGAAACTGCATATTAACTGTAAATATAAATGTTATCATTACAAAATATTTGTATGCATTAAAAAGACGACCGTAATAATGCCATCACCAAATAATTTTTTGTTGTTGCATTTTAAATAAGCTGTCATGAAAATGTTGAGACTAAATGGTATTTTAGTTCGAAACTTATTGCATTGTCGCTATTTTAACAAAAATGTTTGCAATATTGTTTTTTTCCATGCTTATTGATTAGGTGGATTTTCTATTTGTTATGCATGCTGTTTGAAATAAATACACGTTATTAAAAACTGCATCTCATTTAAATATCCCTTTTAGTTTGCTCTTTTTCCCATGTTGCTTTAAACCTGTAATATAAGTAAAAATATCTACAGTTCAACTATAACTATATAACTCAACTATATCGTAATCAATAACACGATATCCCAGAGATGGGCCAAGGCTTTCGTTCGAAGAGATTTCCATGCGTTCCTCTTTGTGACAAGCATCCTCCAATTCTTAACCCCTATTGCAGAGAATACAGAGAAATTCTTTTCAACTGCGTCTATCCGTCGCAATTGGATCGCCCTCTTTGTATCTGTGGCTTTGCCAAAACGAGCCTTTTTACAGGGTTTAAATCATTCATTTTAACTACATGCAGTTTAATCTATTGATCCCAATACATTTTATAATATCTGTGTTTTTTATAGCCTTTATGAATTTCTGCATTGTACCGTCTTCTCCAACAATCATTTTCCTCAACACCCCCTGAATAGACCTTTAATTTTTCCACTCAAATAGACCCAAATGGGCCTCATCAGATCTTGACGAAGTCCACGTTTCAGAGCCATAGACTAATAAGGGCTCTATATAAGAAGAATTTAGTTTTTCTGCTTGTGAACTGTGACTTAAACAGATTTCTTAAAGCAAAAAAGGCCCTATTGGCAGACACAGTTCTGTTTTTTTATTTCAAGGAAGATATTATTTTGATAATTAATTTCTGACCCTAAGTATTTAAAACTTTCAAAAGTGTAAGTGCCTAAGGTAGTATTGGATGTATCCTGATAAATATTTCTTGAGGAAACCATATATTTCGTATAGATCATAACTATATCTAATAATTAGAATCTTCTATATTCGATAGTGTTATGCTCGATGTTGAAGAAGTCTTAACTTGGGGCCATATAAGGGCCGATAGTGACGATACGTGTATAGTAAACACCTAGAGTGTGAAAAATTTGTCAAGTGGCCGATTGGCAAGGAGAACCGATTTAAACGAGGAAGATGGTAGTTTCGGATGTCTTTTAAATATAATAAAAATCCCTTTAATTTTTACCAATTAAAATTTTATATTAAACAATATCAAATTAATATAATTGGAGAAAAAATCTCCCCACTAACTATTAAAAATTTCTTTCAAAATTGTTTTGAGCTACATCTATCAGATTATCACCCCTACTAAGTAACCGATTTGTCCGTTTTCGCCTTTAAGCCGAATGTTTACATTTCCACACAATCGAGGGTCGGATTCCACATTTTGGACATATAGAGTGAACTGCAGTTTGCACTTGTAGACTTGGAAGAAAAACTGTTATGAGCTGCTAACAGCTGCTAGGAAGAAAACTGTTATTGGATCAATTCTATTTAGAAGCATTTAAATTATTGAAACGTCTAGTATTTCGTCCAGGAATATTAAAATTTCATTCGGTTTCGGCTGTGCTTAAATTACATTGATATGTTAGGTTGGAGAAAAAGAAATCCATTATTTTACGTGAACTTCAAGACTTTATTTAACATGCTTCGGATTACCAATTATGGTCAAATATGCACCGTTTTTGTTCTATAATTTGTTGCCATTTTAAAGGTAGCTTCGTGATGCCTCTCTCATGGAAGTCGTTATCGGAGAAAGTCATCGAGTTTCTAACATGCCGGCCAGCTTCGATTATTTCTGTGATTGTCTCGACATTTTCGACGACGGGCCTACCTGTGCGAGGTGCATCCTTAACATCAAAAATACCTGAACGGAATCGACGAAACCAAACTTGCGCATAATTGGCTGTTACAGTATATTAGGACCCTAAACATTTTCACCTTTATCAAAGGAAAACTGTCAAACGTACCGAATTTTCTCTTTGTTGACTTCCATTTTTAACATCCTGTCACTCACAACTGAATGGACCCAACAAAAAACACCTTTCCAACGAGCATACACCTGAAATAGTTTGATATATACTTTGCGAGATACCGATCACTGCAGCCATCTACCGAAAAAATAATGGATTTTTTTCCCCCCCCAACCTAATATAAGGCACGATCCAAGATTTTTTTAATGGTGTTTAATATTTTCTTTTAAATTTGCATCTTTTTTTTTTTTCAATTCCTACTATTAGCTCACACTCTCCCTATATATATCTTGTTCACATTTCCAATCGTTCATAAAATACTTTTTATTCATCCACTCAAGTTCAAATACATTTTTTTTTACAACTTGTAGTGAATGACACTGGATGTTAATACAGCTTTTTCAAATATTAATTCATTCATTTTAGTTTTTTGTTAGATTTAAGTTGCATGTAGATACCAATAGATGGCGCCAGATAAACTTAAAAAAAAAAACAAATGAAAATTATTTATAAAGGATTTACTGCAATAGAATGAAAAAAAGTAGGAATTGACCTAAAAAATTTTTTTTTTACGTTACTTGTTCATTAGCAATTTATGCAGAGCATTTATTCAGTTTGCAGCCTGATGGCCAATTGGCTAGCTCTCTTCAGGTTTCAATCCTGGCGGTGGCACGGATGTTGTGCGAGTGACTTGGAATCCACGTGAAGCTGTAGGTCCCGGTCTAATAAGCCCAAATTGTGCACAAAAATTACCATAGAAGGACAAACCAAACCCTACAGAGCATTCTGAGTCAACTAATAGATGAACTTTATTGCATATTCCCGACTGCCGAAATTTAATTTTTGCATTTTTTCTTTTTTTTTTTCTTCGGGATATTATTTGAGTAACTGACATTTAAAGAAATGCAAAACATTATTTATATATATATATATATAGGAACGAAATGTTTAATTTTATTTTAGATTTGGGCATTTATTATAAGGATTGCATAGGGTGCATTTTAAAACGACCCCTAATAAAACTTTTGGCACATGCATTAGAAATATTGACAAATTAATTTAGAAATTTACAATGATTTTGTCTTTTGATAATCAATTGGGATTCTGTTATATTTTCTGTTTTTTAATTGTATTCAAAAAAATTTGTGAAAAAAAATTATAGGCCAATCTTTTTGTAAACAATTTTATCTTGCTCATTACTTATTATACCACTGTCATTACATGTGTTATTGTTACTAATCCCTCCCAGTGCAAGAAAGCCTACACCAGGTCCAAGAGACCCCGTTACGATCCTATTTTACCGGGACCTACTGTTTAAAGTGGATTCCGAATCACTACTTCATGTCATTAAATAATATTAATATTAATTTTTTGTAAATATTAGATATATTAACTATTAAATACCTTAAAGACCTTTGACAATTTTTGCAAACATTGGAAAATACGAGTTATTATGTTAATTAAATGTTTTAAATTTACAGTTAAATAAACAGCAAATTTTTATTTGGTAAACTTATTTATAGACTCCACACATGAAAATTAATGTTATTCTATATAATTAATGTTATATACATTGAATATATTTTAAATTCATCAGACATGCTGAACTTTGTAAAGATTAAAGCGATTAATTAAATATGAATGCATACGTAACAAAACTTAATTGCAATTTTTTCTGTAAAATTAGATACTACTACACCACACCACATCACTGAGTTGCCCTTTTTACAGTTTGGGAATGATGTGGGTGAGAAGAAGTCTGATTGGGCTCTGTGGCGCTCTAAGGGTTATTATTCCACCGGGACCTACGGTTTAAAGTGTTGTTCCGAACCACTACAAGCCTCTATGGCACCGCCGATGGCTCGAACTCGAAACCTGTGGTATCGAGCGCAGAGCGCTAGACACTCAGTCATTTTAAAAATTAGATAAGAGAAACTTTGATATGATGCAAATAAAAAATTGTAACTTGAGATTCGTGGATCCTTGGTTAAAAATCCACATAAAAAAGTCAAGGCATGAAAGTTTCGCACCACTTAGTTAGTTAGGTATTTCAACTTTTGTGGTTGTAACTTTATATGTAGATATATCGGATCTTTTGAGTTTAGCAAAATAATAATGTCTATTTGAGTTTAGTTTACAATCGCTAAACTTCTGCCTCATTTCTCAAGAATATTCATTACTAAACTGTCTAATATTCTCTTAGAGATAGAAAATTAATCTCAAACCGATAATTTTGAAACTAGAATCCAATTCACAGCAGCACTGTCAGTTAATTCAAGTTATGAAATAAATTCGAGTTTTCAATTGACGAAAATGTTTAAACTTTTTTTATTGTTCAAAGTCAATTTTACTAATAAATACTTGTAAGAATTTATTTGTATTAATTTATTTGTACTCCTGCTACAACTCGATACGTATCATCAAAGCTTTCGCAGTAATTCATTCAACTCTATTTATAATAACAGACAACTGAGTTGTAGATGTGTTTCCGTAGTATAGTGGTTATCACGTGCGCTTCACACGCGCAAGGTCCCCGGTTCGATCCCGGGCGGAAACAGATTTGATTTTTTTAATGTTATTAAAAACTACCGAAGATTCCTATTGCGTATCCACATCTTGAAATTATTAAAAAAAATAGTTGAATTTTTAATCCAAAAATTTTAGAATTTAATGTAAGCAACAAAAAGCACCACAGCAATCTTAGAAAATACAAAGAAAATATAGAATTCCTAACTACTTTGGTTTCTTTAAAAATCTCATTTTGACTTAGAAAATTGATATGTAAATGAATTATGATATTGGAATGATTTATTTCCGTATAAATGTGAATGTTTCTACTTCTTTTAAACGCCTAAGAAAAATAGAGCTTTTATAAAATCCTTTATCTTTTATACATTATCATTTTCGACTTTAAAATATAAAAGTATCATGCATAAATAATTAAAATGATGAAAAATTACTTTATTACATTCTAAGAAAAGAACCAAATTTAATTATCAATAAAAAAAAAAATTTGCAATATATTTGCAATCATTAAGGGTTTAAAATAAATAATTGTGAAAAAAAAAAAAGGAGTTTCCTGTCTAATAATTTTAATTTAATATTTAAATTCTAAATTAAATATTTTAAATTTTCAGCTAAATAAGCAGCAAATTTTTTGTTTGGTTAAAAATATATAATATATTTGGTTATATATTGGATAAAATATATATAATTAAAATAGAAAATAAATTATAAATAATAATAAATAATATGTTCGAGCTCGATATATACTCGATATATATTTTTATTGTATACATTGGACCCATTTTAAATTCATCAAACATGTTGACCCTTGTGTTGTTGTTGTTGTTGCTTATCCCCTTGATTTAGAATCCTAAACCAAGACCAGTAGATCATGCTGCATCAATAGATCGTAAACTGTCCTCCCCTCATTCAACAGTTGCCTCACAGAGGCACCCATACAATCGATGAGATGAGAGGGAGACGCGATGGCCGAACAATGACAAAGGGCAAATGTCTTCTCGTCTCTATTGAAGGTCAAACTCTTAGTGTGGCCAGTCCTTAGTCTAGCTAAAACCGTTTGAGTAGGTCTAGGATAGGAGCACTGCAAGGACATTCCAAGATATTTAGCGGCGTACCATGCCTGAATTGGTGGCGACCTCTAAGAGGTATTCACTCTGGCTAAAGTCATGGAATGAACCTCTGAAGCTAACAGATTGGATGAAGAAGCTTTGGGAAGTTCGCAAACTTCCCTAGCGAGCAGATCAGCAATTTCATTTCCGTACATGGCCACATGGGAGGGAATCCACTGCAAGCACACCAATCCGATCTGGTCCAAAACAGCTAGTTTAGAAACTATATCCTGCCCCAATTTGTCCAAGATGCTTGGCCAATCTTTCAAATACTGTATTGAGATCTCTTACTATCAGTCAGAATCCAAACATCAGGTACTTTAAAGTCTAAAGTTAGGCTCAGAGCTTCGCTTATAGCAGTTAATTCTGAGCGGAATACTGAGCTGTGGTCCGAATTGACCCTTGTAAAGATTAAAACGACGAAGTAAATAATAGTTTTTGCATAACGTTTTTTATCATCCGATATTTTTCTTCCTAGCGCGCATAGGAATAGCTCAGTAGTGCAGTATTACAGATACGCATGCGCAATAGATACAATGTTTCCTATGAGCATGCGCGCTGGGAAGAAAAAATATCGGACGATAAAAAAACGTTATGCAAAAACTCTCTAATAAATATGAATGCATGTGTAGTAAGACTTAACTGCAATTTTTTTTGTGTAAAATTAACTAAGAGACAATTTGATATGATGCATATAAAAAGCAGCAACTGGTAGATCAATTTTTCGGAAAGATGCACAGCACTTTTTATATCCTAGAACAGGGGTCTCCAAACTACGGCCCGCCAGTGTCTTCAATCCGGCCCGTGACAACGAATAGCTTATTGTTGCTGTAATAAGTTGGATAAAAAACAACACTGATAATAACTCGGTTTTATTGACTTGCTAGGTAAAGCTTAATGACAAGCATAATACGCGGAAAATTTAACTTAAGCATAACAAATAACTGAAATGAATCCCACTAACATTGTAAACTAGTGAACATCCCCGCGAATTACCCTCGGTAGTTATGTTGGGGTAAAGAGTATGTCATATGTATGTATATCGATGTTTGGAATGAATATATCCTGAATCGAACATATGATTTTTATCCTGAAAGTCCCTCAGGAACGGAAAAGCTAAATGAACGCGAATGAAACCGCGGGGTATCCACTTGTAAAAAAAACTAATGAGATTTATGCAATTGTGATTTTTCACTAACAATAGTTTGTGGTTGTGGATCAATTTTACTTGTACCAATTATTAAAAGAGATTTAAGATGCTCATCGGTTAACTTAGATATGTAAACATTATTCAGAAGTCTAGAAATTATAGACAATGGCAGAAAAATTAAAACGGTTTTGGCCCTCGGTACTTACTGGAGTAAACAGTATGGCCCGAAGGCTGGAAAGTTTGGAGACCCCTGTCCTAGAAGCTAAAGTGTAGGAAGAGGGGGAAAATAGACTCATTGAAATACATTTTTTTTGTTGTTATTGTTAAACCTGATTACTTACAAAAGTTGAAACGAATCTCAATGAGGAAATGAAATATATATACATATTTTTCACGAAATATGTTTTACGTCCTATTTAAGCTTTCATAAGTTTCTTATGAAAACAAGTTAGCACACGCATAGAAATAACTTCTAACAAAACGCATCAAATACAAGTAAATAACATGGAAAATCTCATTTTTCTAAATCTATTCTGGAGAAAATAACATTTCCAGAGAGACTTGAACTTATAAAAGATTTAAACTGAGTGCAACCTGCTTAGATTTGCCCTTCACCAAGTGGTAAAAACATACATAATAGATAAAAATTGTTTTACACATTGCCAGATACAAAAAGGCAATTAATAGAATAGGTAAGAAAACTGTTTCGTAAATAGGCTCTGAAAGTTATTCACTTTTTAAATATCTCCAACAAATGCCATTTTCACTCAGGAATAAAATTACTTTATTCCCTAGCAAAAGCCTTGGAGACGTATTCATGTTTATTGTATCACAAACAGCGTCGTTTCAAAAGGTGAGAAAATCAGTTGATTCCAATAAAAGAGTTCTTGCTGTCCGAAGGGATTTTCGAGTCACTACGAACTACGACGATTTGCCAGATTAATGGAGAACCTTGGTTGCTTAGCAACCTCTATCTCCTGCTGTGTGAGTGAGGGGAATTTCTTAAGCTTTAAGCCCATTGATTAGATAGTAAAAAGCAATATAGGTATATTATTAATTTATTAAAAAATTAATTATTCGAAATTTCAATTAATTAATTAAAAAAAATTCTGCATATATAATTTTTTTTTTTTTTTATATTATTATAATTTCAAGTAGGTAATAAAAAAGATAAACAAACAAACAATAACGATTGGAGGGGAAATTGTGACTCAGTGGAGAAACTACATGGTAATTCGGAAAGGAGGATATCGGAACGTTAATGAATACTATTCAGAACAGCGCGAGGTCTTTTGCGATTTTTAAAATCAGAAATGTCGTAAACATAGTTGCTTAGATCATTTAAAACGGAATTATTAATATTTGGAATGGAATTATAAAATTTTTTTTGCAGTTTTATACACAAATTGTTTAAAATTTGGGTTTTTCAAATAAGACATAATGATAAAAGCATAATGTATATAGTATAATGTGTATAGTTCAAATATATATATATATATATATATATATACATACATTTGAACATACACATAAACTAGCATATAGATATATATACTAACGGACATAGATGTATACACTTACGTAAATTAAAACAGGCAAGCATAAACATAAGCGTAAAACATATTTCATTTATTAAAGATCGTATCCCGACTCGCGGCTCAGGGGCAACGTGCACCGCTGGTGAGCATTGAGGATGAGGTTTAATCCACTGGCGGCTTTGTTGTAGACACTGTTTTAAAAAATCATCGTTTTAAATGTCATCGAGGCTCGTCGTTTAAAAAAACGACGAGGCTCGATGACATTTGGGATGTTCAGCATCTTACCTCTGAGTCGGACTAGCTGGTGGGACTTTTTCTGGTTTTTCTCCCATACGATACGGTAGTTCACCCTAACAGTCCTCCCGAAAGGCACCGCCCTCTTTTTTTCAGCGTCACGGAGCAGAAGTCAGGCTTCTACCTGCGGGTGTTCCATCACAACAGAAGCTTCCCCCTCCCCTCCCTCCCTACGACAACAACATAAAAGATTGTTGATGATTTCAAACACTGAAATTGAATCTCACTAATGGCAAAAAATAAGTATAAATTATAAGAATGTTTTCTAAAACCTTTTTAAACTACAAAACAGGGAACATCGCAATTGTCTCGGATATTTGCGCTACACTATAATCAAATTAATATTTTGCTTTGCATCTAAGAATTAATGTTTTCTTAGTAAACTGCTTCAATGAATTTTGCAAGGTAAAAATTACGAATCCACTCTTGACTGCCATTTCATCAAGATCGAAGTTTTGTGATGATTTCCGAGTGTTTACAAACATTTTCTTAGCAAAGCTGGCAGAGAAATAAAATATTAATCTCAAACGGATCATTTTAAAAATAGAATCCAATTCAAGGCGTATATTAGTCAGTTAATTCGATTTATGGAATAAATTCAAGTCTTTATTAATAAACTTTTTTTGATGTTCAAAACTAATTTAACTAATAAATACTTGAATGAATTTATTTGTATCCGATTTACTCATGCTACAACTCGGTACATTTCTGTATTACCAAATCTTTGACAATAATTCATTCAACTCTATTTATAATGACAGACAGCTGAGTAGCAGATGTGTTTCCGTAGTGTAGTGGTTATCACGTGCGCTTCACACGCGCAAGGTCCCCGGGCGGAAACAGTTTTGAATTTTATTTTTTTAAATGTTATAATTATAAATCGTACAAGACTGCTATTGTGTAGCATTTTTACTGAATTAACTTATTATAAAAAATAGTCGAATTTTTATTTCATAAATTTTAAAATTTAATGTAAAAAAAAAAAAAAACGCATCACAGCAGTCTCAGATATTAAAAAGAAAATATAGAATTGTAAACGATTTCGTTTATTTAAAAATTTAATTTTCACTTTGAAATAAAATGGTCTTTGCTTTCACCAGACGATCTTTTAGAACAATTTTACATTTCTTATTTATTTAATTATCAGCTCATGGAAGAAATTGAAAAACATTAACCAATAGGAATAATTGAAAGTCGTCCAGGACACAAAAACTTCTCTTCTCAAAACAACGCAGCCTGACAGCCGAGTGGCTAGTGCTCTGACCTTAATGCCCCAGGTTTCGAATTCTGGTGGTGCCATGGATGTTTGTAGAGTTTCGGAATTCACTTTAAGCCGTGGGTCCTTATCTCATAGGACCGTAGAGCGTCACAGAGCCCAATCAGACTTCTTCTCCCCCACATCATTCCCAAACTGTAAAGGGGTAACTCAGCTCTAGGCACAGTGATGTTGCGTTGTGTAGTAGTAATAGCATATTACCATAATCGCTATCACGTCTTTTTCGTTCCTGAATGATGAGACTGCAATGCTCGCCTCCAATAGATTTCAACGTATGCTTTCCTATACGCTAGCCTTGAACTACCAATGGATATTTGCCAAAAACCAATTTTAATGGATGATAAATTGCGATATGCCACGTTTAAATTTATTTGATGGATATTTAAATTTTATTTGACGTACAATTTACCAATTAACAATATCAGTTTACCAAATTGAACAATAAAGTATTGTTTGATATACCGATTCCAGAATATTTCTTTATCTATTTTTCCCCCTTTTTGACACGAGCCTATAGAAAAAAAGCCGAAAAGAAGAAGTTAGTTTATATTATTAATTATTATTAATATTATTAATATAAGCTAACTTCTAGTATTTTTATTATTTGATTTTTATTTTTTATTATTTATCAATTATTATTTATGTAATTTTATCAATATTTATTTATTATTATTATTTATTTATTTCAATTTTTTTTTAAATGGTAACTCAAGTTATTTAGGGGGAAAATATCCAGAGACATATATATATATATTTAAATAAACGTTCAGAATAATTTTTCATGTCCATTTCAAGACAAAGGAATCCCTTTTCCATTTTTTTTCTGTCCATTCAAAATAAATTAAGGCTTTCCATGAAACCCTTTCACTCGACTCTAGAAATGAGCGATTACACCGAAAAGCTGTCTCTACTTGCCAACAAGGACAATCCCTCCTGTCCGCATGGGTGGCGCCTGACAAAAAGAGATCGTTTGGCGGGGGGAGGATCGAAAGCTGATTATCCCTCAAACGGAGACATTCGGACTCACTTCGAAACGGATTACGAGTTGCCCGAAATCGACCGACCGCGACCTTTTATTTCGACTGCTCACGTGCTGCCGTGCGTCACTTACAATTTGAACACAAAATGAGAGCTTCTCTCCTCTTGCATAAGCACTGGGACAGTTGGTAAACCAAACACAATTGCATTACGAATACTCCTATTTATCAACTACTACTGTGCCCATAAAATAAGACCAATTGTTTTTTTACCAAAAACTCGCTATTTATTCTTCCAAGCTTATTTCATCGCCTTCAAAGTAATCCCCTCCGGACACAATGCACTTATGCCAACTTTCTTTCCAATCCTCAATGCATGTTAAAAAGTCATCGGCAGGGACGACCTTCGAAGCGCGTGCCGATTCAAGTTGAATGTCTTCAACCCACACAAAACGGTGACCCCGGAGTGCTCTTTTGAGTTTAGGGAATAGCCAGAAATGGCACGGTGGGAATACGGTGGTTGTGGAACGATATGGGTCTCATTTTTGGCGAAAAAGTCAAGAAGAATCAATGAAGTGTGAGCTGGCACATTCAGTGTTTTCGGTGCCAATGGAGATTTGAAGCGTTTGATCGGTCAGTCAAAATGGAACTGACCGATTCTTTTGAAATTCCAACCTCATCAACAGGGGGCTCTTGTCTTCAAGGCGCTCTCTGCCTTCGTAGTTTACTAGACTAGTTTATACCACTTGTAAACATTTCTTTCCTATATAGGAATGCTCAAAGAATGCCTTCTGCATCATTCCATACATTTACGCAAATAAAATTGAATGCAAGTTCTGCTTAATTCATTCAGACATCTCAAAAATCGCCGGAATTCCGGAAACCAAGCGTAACTGAAACACTCATGAATATTTCGACGTGAAATTTCACACAGATGTCAAGGACAGTGTCAGCAACTTAAAAAGGAAAAAAAATTGAAATTCCATAAGCCCCGGGAATTTTAATTTGAAAATGGGTCTCACTTTTTTGAACACACTAGTATATTACGCTTTAGAGATGAGCACGTTGGCAACGGCAGAATGTTTTGGATTTCCTGCAGATGTTGGGGTCTATAAAGAGACGAAGTCTATTTAAAAATCAGACACACAACTCATTTTTAAAAACAGTTTTTGTTCCAAAAAGTCTGATAATGTTTATGCATACATAATTCTCTTGTACGTGTGCTTGTTACTGAATTCCGCCTAAACGGCCGGACCGATTTGGATGAAAGTTGTGTGTTTGAGTGGATCCCTGGATGGTTTAGCTTCACAATGGGACCCGGTAGGAGGTTCTGCAATCGGATTCTTCTGTGCGTGTATTTGTCATTAAATTCCTAAACGGGTTGACAGATTTGGATGTCATGTTTTGTGTGAGTTTGATAAAATAAGGAGACTTTTTTTTTTTATATCCTTTGTGCTGCAATCTATCCACTTCTACATCGTTCAACCCATCGCTATGAAAATGGGTCATAGCATGTGTTCGAGCATGGACAATAGGTTCGCGCTGTCCACTTTAGTGTGACTTGCCACCAGAGGGTGCTGCAGTATTTAATCTCATAGAGAATAGATTCGCGATAGATCATTTACTGCAATGCATTTCTTTTTGGGCAGGACAACGTAGGCTGGTTTCTGCTAGTTGTTAAAATAAAATGTCAAGGAGGCCATTCAATTATATTCTTCAATGATACAACCAGCAGCAAAGACAATGACTGATTTAGCAGCACACCAAGATTTTTCTCTCAGCACTTAGCTTTAGCTTAGCACTTAGCTTAGCACTTAGCACTTTACTTTCTTTCTCAGCACTGGCTAGTATATAAAAACTTATATCTTAAAATTACAATGAAAGGTCTCATAGAAGCTAATCTATTATTAACAAAAATATATAAGGTATGACAAATGAAGAATCTTTGCGATAAAAATATACAGTTTTGTTTTGCCTGTTTTAAGCTATTCTATACTGGTAAACTGCTAATTGAGTCCTGCTTTTCATAAGATATTCTTTTGCAAGTAAATTTAGAGTACGATGATATCTTTTAAGTCTGTGCACATACTGCATCTTTAAAAACGGAATAAATTCATTATGCAAAAACTGGTTTTACAAATGCAAGTAAAAAAAAAATCGTTGAGTCTATTTGAGCATATTCTTCTAACTTTGTTAATAAAGATATTAAAATATAAAAATAAGTTGGAGTTGAGAATCTGTATAAAATTAAATCGACTCGAAAATGGATATCTGAAATTTTCCCGGATACAGACGAGTGGATTTCCAGCATGAGAACGGAATTGAAAATACTAAATTGGTTTGGTATGTCACTCTACGTTCCTTTTCTGCCCACTTTGGGCCAATTAGACAGGACTTACAGTTTAAAGTGGATTCTGAACCACCAACAAAACTCCGTGCCATCGCCAGTATTCGAACCTGAAGCCTGTTGTACCAAAGGCCAGAGTGCTAGCCAATTGGCCATCGGGCCTCTGAAAATACTAGTCTAAGCCATGGTAAAATGTTGAATTCTATAGATATCCGCGATTAAACTTCTTTTACAAACATGAATTGTGCTCGTTTGTTTGAGAAAAATATTTTCATTACATATCAATATTTCGGAAAACTAGGACTGCTTCGTTTAACGTTAAGTGGCCATTAATTATTATGTTTGACGTTTCTAAATTCCTAATTTTTCACATCGAAAGAAATTGGACTGAACTAGGACTTGACCGCTATACAGGTTAAAAGATAATTTTTTTTAACAGGACATGTTTTAATGTAATTAAAATCTAATATTTGACTATTTTTATTATGATATTCATAATATACAATCTTTTAAGTGTTCAATATAAAAGTTTTATTAAAATTGATTTAATAAATTTTTATAAATTATGTTAAATGTTAAATTATGTTCTGCTACTGTTTTTCTCAATTATCAATCGCATCGTAGTCCGTGCTCAGAAGGGGAACTTCATAAAAAGTGAAAATTTTTTTCTACAAACCTACCTACATATAATCAGTCAAATGTCAAATCGATATCATGTCAGTTTTGATCAACATTTATATAAAAACATATCGGTAATATTTATAAATTTTATTTGATATTAATCTACACACATTGTGTGAATGCATTCAAATACAATACTACTTATTCGCATTCAGCGAAAAATAACATTATGTAATATTCGCAAAATGAAATACATCCATATTAATTTTTTTCCATCATTAAAATTTTGAAAAAGAAATACGAATTTCATTGTATGTCAAGTGTATGAATTTATTAAATAGCCAGTAATAGAGCACTTTCTGTACTAATTTATTGAGCAAGTGCTTTTTTCAAACCTCATACGTAGTGCTTATTTCTATTAAAAGTTTTGTTCAAAAGAACTCTTTGATCAAAAAAAGTGAACTTCATAAAAATGAAAAGTGTTTGCTACAAATCTGCAGTGAATGATATATAATCAGTCAAATGGCATAAATCGATAACATGTCAGATATTAACTCCAATTATGATCGACATTTATATAAAAACTTATCGGTAATATTTATAAATTTTATTTAATATTAATCTACACACATTGTGCGAATGCATTCAAATACATTTACTATTTGTTAGCATTCAACAGAAATATGCAATATTCACAAAATGAGACACATCCATGTAAAAACAAATAAAAATGGCACTATGTACATGAAAATCACTATATTACAATTGACTAAAAAAGGAATGCATTCCTATTCCTTAAACGCAAAGTTCTTGCACTAAAAGAAAGTCAGACGTTGGCCGATATCTGGGAGACTGTTCTGACGGAGGTGCTGCCCCTCTTCAGGTTGCGCCCCTTGTACCTGGTGCAGAAGAGGCCGCGCACCTTGGAGCTACAGGAGAAGACGGCGAAGATGAAGAGGCCCTGCAGGGAGTTGAGCACGATGAAGAGGTACCAGAGGAAGGGCTGGTCCGCCGTGCCCGCCACCAGGCCCACGATCCACGTGAGGCCCATAAGCAGGGCGAGCCTGGTGAAGGTGGCGAAGCGCCGGCGGAGGGTGTCCTCGTGGGTGGCGCTGGTGCGGAGGGAGGCTCGGCTGATCACCCAGGTGACGTCCAGGAAGAAGGCCGCATTGAGCACCATCACCACCACCAGGGGCAGGGCGAAGAAGAGCATGAGGGCCTTCCTCTGCCCGAACCAGCAGAACTCGGAGCCGAAGGAGGGGCGGAACTCCTCCGAGAGCAGCTCCGTGGAGTCGGCGAACTTCACCAGCAGGGCCAGTAGGGCGGGCAGGGTCCAGCTGTAGAGGGAGTAGAGCAGGAACCTCCTCCAGGGCACGCGGTGGCTGGAGATGCGGAGCTCCCTCATCACCACCCGGAAGGATCGCCACACGTCGAAGGCGATGGCGTTCATCCAGAAGAAGGAGGTCAGGAAGAAGTAGTAGATGCACAGCCCCAGGCCCGGGCAGCTCGAACCCGTGTCCAGCAGGGTGACCGCCAGGAAGCAGGCGTAGGCCAGTAGCAGAGAGAGGCTGAGGGAGGCGAGGCAGCAGCCGGGAAGGTTTCGAACCGAGGACACCTCGCAGAAGACGACCAGGTGGGAGAGCAGGCACAGGATGGAGATGGCGAGCCCCGCCACTGTCACGTAGGTGAAGCTCTCAGAGAACTTGTTCAGGTGCCCTACGTGCGTCTCGTTGCCGCTCCTGTTCAGCTTGATCTCGTCGAACAGGGGCGTGCAGATGTACACGCCCTTCTCCGTCTTGTAGTAGTCCCTGGGGCCGTAGGTCTCGGAGTAGATGTCGATGTACACGTCGTCGTTTTCGAGGATCTTGTACTCGTCCTGTTCGATCAGAACCTTGCCGCAGGACAGGAACTCATCGCTGAATTTCTGGCCGAGATCCTCACCACTGTCTTTGGATTCTCTATCCCTGCACACACGTGCAGAGCCATTCTTCAGGATGTAGGTGCCACGGTCGTGAACTGTGTCCGATCCGTTCAACAGCAGGCTGCCGTTTTCTAAAATAACGTATTCTTCGATGGTGTAATCACTGCAGTTGAATCCGCTCTCCACTTCTTGCCCTGCGTGCGAGTATTCGAACTTCTTCAGGTCATCCACCGTGTCGTTCATGAAAGACTCCACTTCGATGGGTGTGCGGGAGGTCTGCACGTGTCCCAGAGAAATGGAAACGAGAGCCAGGAAAAAGAACAATTTAGGCATCAAAGAGTCCATTTTCGTAAACAGTGGTCAGTTACCCATGGAAACAGTATCTATCGTCTTGAAGAAAATCTGGAAAAAAAAAAAAAAAAATTCAAACACACTTTTAATAAAATATATAATTTTATTTAAATCGCTTCTCTTTTCTCTCTTAATCTCTTTTGACCCATTTAAGTATAATGTGACACTTAAAATATTCATGAAAATTTTAAATACAAAATAAAAATACACTGCAGTCATAAGATAGGATTAAAAAATATTAAAGAATTTTAAAAAGAATACAGAAACAAGTAATATAAAAAAATTTTTAAAGTCAATTCCTACTTTTTTTTCCACTCTATTGCAGAAAGTCCTTTACAAATAATTTTCATTCATTTTTTTAAGTTTATCTGGCGCCATCTATGGATAGATATATGCAATTTAAATTAAAAAAAAAAACTAAAATTAATTGATTAAATTTAATGAATGAATTCATATTTGAAAAACTGTATCAACATCCAGTGTCATCCACTACAAGTTCAAAAAAAAAAAAAAAAAAATTGTATCCGAACTCGAGTGGATGAATAAAAAATATTTTATGAACGATTGGAAATTTGAACCAGATATATATAGGGAGAGTGTGAGCTAATAGAAGGAATTGAAAAACATACAAAAATGAACATAGAGTGGGAAAAGTAAACATACAAAAATGAACATAGAGTGGGAAAAGTAAACATACAAAAATGAACATAGAGTGAGAAAAGGATAAAAAAAAAAAAATTATTAAAAAAATAAAATAAGCTACTCTATCACAATGTACATAAAATGCAGGTAAAGAAATACACATTAATCCTGCTAACAAGTTATAATTCACACATTCCACAAAAGTTGGAAATGTCAGTTCCATTCGTTTTTCACAAAAGGAAATCTTCTTTAAATATACAATTAAAATTTTAACTTGTTTAAATGTGAAATAATTGGAAAACTATTTTCGAATTTCAATGTAATGAATTCAAAATATCTATTAATAAAATATTTGGTTTTAAAATTAAAGCCATTGTCTTATTCAAAGTCAACATTGTGCGATACTTATTCAAAAATAAGGTACTTACGTATTAACGCTACCTTGGCTACAGATTTGGCGGTTTTTAAGTGTCGCCAATCTAACAGCTACAGATTTGGCCGTTTTTGGCAGACTGTTTTTAATCCATGTTAAACTCTATATCGGCCTGTTTTCCACTGAAATCTGTTTGACTACTTTGTGTTTAAATGAAATGTTTTATTATTTGGAACGAAAATTTTAAGTGTAGATTGGCGCCACTTAAAAACCGCCAAACCTGTAGCTGCGGTTGGCGTTCAAAAAGATAACTGCGTGCGCGTGCGAGCAACAAGATTGCTCTTTACTGGCGCAACTGTAGCCAAGGTAACGTTAATACGTAAGTACCAAAAATAACAAAAGACATTTCTTGACAGTACTTAAATATTTCCGATAGTTACTATAAAGTACAAGTAACCTTATTTTAAATTCATTCCATGCATTTCATCAATAGTTTAAAAGTTTTATGAAGACCATTAAAGTTTGTTATTTCTGCGTTTTTATTCTACTTCTGAAACAACTCTTGTCACAAAATTCTCAATTGCATATGTTAATTTCACATATTTGGGGATGTCCCGAGCTTCATACTAGGATACTATCGTGTTTACGTTTAATATATTAAAACTAGTTGTTCCAATGCAACTGGAAATGCAGTTGTGTATATACAGATAAAAGCAGATTGATAAAAACATTTTTTCCGGTAACTGGTAACGTAGAGAATAAATTTGCAATATTTTGCTAGTAGAACGAACTCAGTTTTTTTGAAAATTAGAAAAAAAAATTTTGAAATAACTTAATATATTGAAATGCCATTTTATCTCAAAAGTACCTATAAAAGAGATGCTGAAAGAATTTTTTAAATATTCAAAAAATAATTTAAACTTTTAATTTTGAATAAATTTTTCATAAATAACCCGATTTTTTTCATAATTTGTACTGTTTTAAATAAATTTTGTATTTCTTTAAAAACAATTCATAAATTTTCAAAAACGCTTCGCACATTTTAATTTTTTTTTTTTTGATGAATTAAAATAATCTTTTTCCGAACTCACCTTTATTTTAAATCTGTATGTTTGTACTTTTAAGCAAAAATACTAAATTCTTGTTCTATAAAACCCTCATTAGACCTATTTTGGTCTGTGGCTCTGAAACTTGGACAATATCTGATGAGGCCCATTAGGGTCTATTTGAGCGGAAGATTTAAGGGCTATTCTTGGATATGTTGGGGAAAGGGATTGTTGGAGAAGACGGTATAACGCAGAAATTTATGAATGCTATAAAGAGACCAGACATTATAAAATTTATTAAGATCCATAAATAAAACTGTGCTGCTCGTGTATTTAGAACGAATGACTTAAACCCTGTAAACAGGCTCGTTTTGGCAAAGCGATAGGGACAAAGAAGAAGAGGACGACCCAAGTTGCGATGGATAGACGCAGTTGAGAAAGATTTTGCTGTACTAGGGATTAAGAACTGGAGGACCCTTGTCACCCAGAGGAACGCCTGGAAATCTCTTCAAAGGAAAGCCTTGGCCCACACTGGGATGTCGTGTTATTGATGATGTTTGTACTTTAAAATAATAAAATAAACCAAATCTATTAGTAAACGGATAGATACTAAAGAAAAAAAAAATTCAACTGTGATTTTTTTAAATTTTAGTTTCAGTAAAAAGGAACATTCTTTAGCGTAATGTCGTAGGATCATAGAGCATTGTGGGGGTAGTGTGACTATCGTCCGTAGCCTATCTTCAAGCTTCACGTACCCACTGGGTAGTGCTCAATGAGTCACAGCGTTGCAGCCCTTGCTGAGGGCATAAAGATGAACTGTCTGTGCATTGCCAGCTGCATGAGAACAGCAGCATTTCATGGCTTAAAAATGTATGCTAATTTAAAAGTTAATAAAATTTCATTGATTTAAATTCAAAAGTGTTAATTACCAAATTCAAAGTTTTAAAAACGACTCATTTATTTACTATTACTCAAATTATATTTGGGAAAATGACAGATGGGTTTTTCCCCGTTCTGTTACTTCGGCAATGACCGAAATCTTAAAAATATTTTTAATTATTCTAAGAACCGATTTTAACACGAATGCTTACACACCGAATAAACTAGAGATCAAATAAAGCATCAACTTTTCAAGCCAAAACAATTTAAAAATGAGAATCAATCGTCAAACACTTACGATGAGGAATCGGCACCACCTGGCTCAGTGCTGTAGAGTAAGTAAACATTACTAATAAAAAGCGTGGGTGGTGCTCGATTAAGACAAATATTTGTTTTCCTCATAAAAGGGGGAAAACGGCCACTCATCTGCGCCACCGAAGTGTTGCATTGACCTCAATAGTCTTAAATAAGGCAAAAACAGAAATGGTAAACAAAACTCCCAGTTATCAGAAAAACGAATTCAATTTCAATAAAAATGCGTCGGTGTTAATATAAAACTAATCTGTAATAAATTGACAGCACTTAATGGCAATATCAATCAATATATTTCCTTTAACATTTCTCCTTAATTCAAATCCTTCTATTAGTTCACACTCTCCCTATATATATCTTGTTCAAATTTTTAATCGTTCATAAAATGCTTTTTATTCCTCCACTCAACTTCAAATACACCTTTTCTAAACTTGCGGTGGATGACATTGGATGTGAATACAGTTTTTTCATATATTAATTTATTCATTAAATTTAATTCATTCATTTTAGTCTTTTTTTTTTAGATTTAAGTTGCATATATCTACCCATAGAGGGCGCCAGATAAACTTAAAAAATTATTTATAAAGGACTTTCTGCAATAGAGTGAAAAAATAGGAATTGACTTAATTTTTTCATTACTTGTTTGCCATTCATTTAATGATTGATAAAACTGTACAGTTAAAAATCCAGACTCATTTTTAATTTAAACTACCTCGCCCAATTTATAATTTAGATTTCATAACAAATCAATAACAACAGTTAAAATGCGGAATATTTTGTTTTCAAATACAAAATATAAATATTTTTCTATAACCTTACACTCAAATATATCTAGTTCACGCAATATTTTATAAAATATTTTGATTTGTTTAATATGTCTGAATAAAGAAATGTCCTTTTTAAAAGTGATTCAATATTTAGAATGGAATTATAAACAATTTCATAATACAATATCCAATTAATTGCAGGATTATTAGTAATTAAAAACCATTGCATAGAGTTACAACAATCACAAAATATTATATTTTTTTATTGAGTGAATTGATTGCGAGACAAAAATTAAAGAAATATTTTTGTACATTAAATTAAAAAGAAAAGTCATTCTCTAAATTATTAAAATATGAAGACTAGAATGTCCATTTCAAAGTTGTTGTTGTTTCTTATCCCACTTGGCAGACATCTGGACCAAACCTACGAACCCGTATGGACTCATGGTGGATTGTTTTGTTTTAAGGTCATTTTGTGCACACGATTGCTAAGTAGACAGGGACCGACAGTTTAACGTGTATTCCGAACCCCTCACAAACCTCCATGCCACCGCCAGGATTCGAAACCGAAAACTGTGATACCAAAGGCCAGATCGCCAGCCAATTGGCCATCAGGCCGCAGGACTCGTGGTTGAAGGCAAAGGGGGCAGCTTCTGTTGTGATGAAGCATCCATAGTAGAAGTCTGACTCGGCTCCTTGACGTTCTTATAGTCTTATGATACGAGTCACAGGGACCTACAACTTAAAGTGGATTCCGAACCCCCCGAACCAAGTATCCATGGCACCGTAGCGACTTGAACCCGAAATCTCTGGCACCCAGGCTAGACACTCGGTCATTCAGAATAACACATTATATTTTTATCGAGTGAATTAATTGCGTGACAAAAATTAAGGGAATATTTCCATACAATAAAAAAAACAAATCCTCTAAATTATTAAAATACAGCGAAGAAATTAACTTATGGCTGAACTTTATTTCAGACAATGCATTTCTGATAGTCAAAATATCTTAACGTTGTGTTGTTAGTCAGTTCAAAGAACAAGATTGGGGTTCATTGTCTTATTGTTCAATGTTCATATCGCAGTTGAATGCCAAACTATATAAAATCATTTTCTGTACGCTTCGCTGCTTTCTTGCAAATGCTAACGAACTTTGTCATTTGCGTAATCGACAGCAACCAACGACAAGGCCGGCGTAAATGGGCGAGCGCGACAAAACGCTGGAAAAATTACAAATGTAATTTTGTTACGTCATGCTTGTTATCCAAGGCGATTGGGTTCATTCGGCTCGCAAAATAAGGAAACTGAAACAGTAAAATGAATCCCTTCTTAAAACTTTGTTTCCTACTCTTTGTTTTTCTCTCATGAAATTCTCGCTGGGTTTTCTGGTTCAAATACTGGCGGTGGCATGGATGTGTGTAAGTGGTTCGGAATCCATGCTAAACTGTAGGTCACGGTTTAATAAGCTTTGGTTTAGTTTGCCTTTCTGCGGTCATTTTGTGCACTCTTTAAGCTCATTAGACCGGAACCTACAGTTTAACGTGGAATCCGAACCACTCAGACATCCATGCCACCGCCAGTATTAGAACCTAAACCCTTGGTACCACAGGCCAGAGTGCTAAACCATTGGCCATCAGGCCGCTGTCTATTGAGCCTAAAGTGTGCACAATATGATCATAGAGCGACAAGCCAAGCCAATTTACGCTGGTTTTATGAATCAAAACTTTTTATGATATCAAATCATTTTGATGGCAGGCGAACTCTTATAATTTTAATTATTTTAATTGACTTATAGGCTATTGTTAATAAAACCTCATGTGGTATGGTAAGGAAAAGGAGTGAGTGGTTCGCAGTCCACATTAAACTGTTGGTTCCGTCTAATGAGCTTTGTTTGATTTCTAGATTTTTGTGTACACTTGAGGTTCATTAGACCGGGACCTAAAGTTCAAAGTGGATTCCGCACTCCTCACAAACATCCGTGCTACTTACAGGATTCGAATCTGAAGCCTTTGGTAGCAAAGGACAGAGCGCTAGCCAATTGGCTGCCAGTCCGCTTTGTGACGATTAGATTTAAGATTATGGCATAAACTTAAATAGAATATTGTCTGGACTTTTATGAATACTTTTGTTTGATTAAGAATAATTCATGTATTTCTTTTTAAGACTATCATTAAATACCTTAGTTCATATTTATTTCAAAGAAACACTGCAAAAAGATTATTTAACACATAATGTTTTAAGTTATGCATTTTATATATTTAGATACTGCAATTAACTCTTTGACGGGGTTGAATGAACGAGTCCTCAATTTAAGCCGAAATGTAGTTTGGTGTGTCACCCTGCAGTCATTTTGTGCACACTTTGGACTAATTAGATCAGGACCTACAGTTTATCGTGGATTCCTAACCACTCACGTACAACCATGCCACTGTCAGGGATTCGAACCTGAAGTACCAAACGCCAGAGCGCTGGTCAATTGGCAATCCGGGCCACGAAGCCAAACAAGGAAAAGTCAATTCTGCAAATTTTTAATTTGTTAACTTACTTTTGATTTTTAATGAATTCGTACGTAAAAAAAATATCAATATTATTTTATTGAAAATAATGCAGTCACAGAAATATAAAAATATTTTGAGTATAAGCATTTCTGCATAAAATATATTTTATTTACGGTATAACAGTGTGAGTTGTTAAGCAAATGTTAAATTTTCAAGAGAATTTTACTATTAAAAACTTGCACAATTCTTCGATGGCGCAACAGCCGCATGATAGGCCAAGGCCGTCTGCCTACTGGTAAATTTCTAATCATTAGGTTTTATTTTCCAGCCCTACGTTCTACAATCATTAGACTAGGATTTACGGTTTAAGGTGGATTGCGAACCACTACAAACATCCATAGTACCGCCGGGACTCTTCTGCAAGTATTTCTGGTCAAAGTGTCCATCCTCCAAAAAAGAATTTAATAGGAATTAATTTTTCTGATCTCATTTTCTATACAGAATAATTTTAATTATAGAATTCCACACTTAACAGTAGAATTCATTCAGCAAATTTAGTCTTATTTAATCTTCAATAAGTTAAAATAACAAAAAAAATCAACTTTTCAAAAGAATTGTGTTATGATTCTTGAATGTTTATAGAACCCATTATAACACAGTAATTTACTGCTGTTAAAAATTGGTACTTACGTATTAATGATACCTTAGCGACAGTTGCGCCAATAAAGAGCACACGCGCTAACCGCAGCTACAGATTTGGCGGTTTTTAAGTGGTGCCAATCTGCCCTTAAAATTTTTGTTCCAAATAAAATATATGAAACACGTCATTTAAAATCAAAATGCTTTCAAAATTCAACGTCAACTCTTCGCACCAGCAGTATATGAATCCCAAAGGTGTACAAAATGGAATTTGCTTCCCTCAAACCAGTTGTATTTTCTAACTCCCACACGATAAACACACTGACTGAAATTGCATTTCCAAAACTTACGTTCACCAAAATAAAGTTTCATGTCATGGGAATTGGGACATTTTCGTTTTTTGGTAAAATATTTCGCTCCTGAAAAAATAAAATTGCATCTTGTTCTGTTTCTAGCAAATCCCAAATACGCATTTTCGTAGCACTACAAAATGGCGTCAAAACTCAGCAAATCTGCAGCTGCTAGATTGGCGCCACTTAAAAACCGTCAAATCTGTAGCTGTTAGATTGGCGACACTTAAAAACCGCCAAATCTGTCGCCAAGGTATCGTTAATACGCAAGTTCCTAAAAATTTTAAAATCGCGTAAATCAGAAACTGCAATGTTATTTTCGGATACCGGTTACTTTCGCATGAGGTCATAAACCACCATTCATGCTGAAAGGTGATGTTCCAAAATGCACCACGAAAGAACAGATACTCTGGACTCGCTGTTACCACCCTACTTTTGAACGAACCCTCCTCCCACTTTGTATCCTCCTGACCCACGGACCTACTTTGTGATGTACCATCCCTTAAAGAAGAAAGGGCAGAGTCTACAAGTATTGGCTGAACGATCATTTTTTTTCCAAATATTTAATAATTTTTAAATATTTGCTACAAAAATATGATTTTGCTATATTTAAATTTTTAAATACACTAACATTAATTTCTCTTTATTTTCACACAGAGCTTGTGCTCTTTTTAATGTTTTTCTAATTCTAAATTTAACTGTTTAAAATATAATAATTATGAATACAATTACACGGAGGTGCAGGATAAACCCTGGGTACTCCAAATAGATTAGCCTCTACTCCACTCCTGACCCACGGAGATACTTGTAGTTCCTACAAATGGAACAGACACGGGTTTGGTTTTTCGTTCCTCGGTCATTTGTGCACACGAGGGCTAAACAGACCGGGACCTACAGTTTAACACACTCGCAAACATCCATGCCACCGCCTTGACTCGAACCCGATGCCTATAGTGCTGAGCGCCAGTCACTCTGGCTATCAGGCGCTAGTATATTTATGAGTATAATATATTATATCTACCATAATTATTTTTATATACTTGTAGCTGTGGATGTACTAGGAAAAGCAAGACACTTTTCTGATATTGCAAGCTAAATATATATTTGTATTCATCTCCATTTTTTGTAATCGCCCCCGATTATTAGATATAATGTTTACTTTGTAAAGCTAGTTTCCTCTTATTGTTTAGTACAATGCTTATGTTTATTTATAGTTATATTTTATTTATTTATGTACGTGTATTTATAAACACCAATTCAATTTTTTTAAAGTACAGAATGAAATATATTTTTTAAAATATACATTTAGAAACTATTCAAATATTATATTAAATCAAATCTGTGCTATTTCACATTTATGCAAATTTTTCCCACAAAACTGAATTGCGTATCACATGATATTTCAAAGAAACTATATTTTTCTTTTTGCAAGTAATTTTCTTTTGCTTTATAATAATACAAAGTACGCGTGTCGTGTATAAATACAGGCAATTTGAAAATAATTTTACACTCGGCTAACTACGGTAACAATAATTTTAGAGTTAAGTAATAATAACAGTTCAAAAATATTGATAACTTAATGATTCTAAGCTCTTGCAATTCATTTTTTTTAACAGAATATGTTCAAAAATGTTAATTTTATATATACATACATAAATTCTTTAAAATTAGAATAAATTTAAATAATTGAAGTCAAATTTATGTTTAAAATAATGAAATAGTTCATTTATGTGTAAATTTCATGAGTGTTATACGGTTTTGACAGTATTAAAAAATAAAACTTCCCATTATTTAACTGTCTTATTATCAATACAAAATTTAATGATTTTAAAAAAAATAAATGGAAATATCTTCTGTTTTCTTTTTCCAAAATTGTTTCATATAAAATTATTTAACCTGTAAGAAAGAATTATTAATTTATATCATTTTTTTTGATGATTTTTTTAGAAAAAGTAGAATTCGCTTGATTTGATATTTAACAAATATTCAGAATAGATATTTATTTAAGTTAAAATATACATCTTTAAATATTTTGAATATCCTTTTCAAATCCACAAAATAAATATTCGTTAATAGTAATCCATTAAAAATCACAAACTAAATAATTATGAGGCATATGAAGATAAAATTTTTTAGTTTAACTTTACTCCCTAAAGTAGCTGCAAGTTATTGTAAGTTATAGAAAATGGATGATTAAAGGTTATTATCATTTATATATTATTTAAAAATTATCAAGTCTAACTAAAACTAAGCATTATCCATTATACATATTCATTGCATTATACCTTTCACAATTATGCAGCAATTTACAGTTGGAATTTTAAATACATGAACAGCCTAATTCGCCCCCCCTTTTAAAATTCAATGCAATTTTTACATTTCAGTTAAATAATGGAAAAACAAATCATTGATATAATATTTTATTATTATTATTGTTAAATTAATATTTTTTTTTTTATTAGATACAAATGAAATTCTATTAAAATTAAAGATCAGAACTTTACGTAACAGTTTTGTCATCCATTGCAAAATCGATATTCTAAACACAAGCAATTTACCGAACTGTATTAGTGTGTATCAAGCGAACCTTTACTTTATTGAAAAGCAACAAGATCGGAAATCTCACTCGAATCAGACATGGAAGATTAACGCCGACCGCAACTGCTTTATTCTTAAAAGAAACCGTAAACAAACCTTACCCCTTTGGCGACCACTCGAGCGTGGAAGATGTCGTTCTTCAATGCTGACCGAGAACCCCCGATAACCTTTCTTAAAACCGGCGCTCAGCACCAGCGAGGGTGAGCGACTCAGAAGGGATGCGCGACGAAGTTTCATCGAAAGTTGAACGGTTACGGTTGCGATGGAAGAAAAAAAAATAAAAATCGATAGCAGAGGGGCATGAGCAGAATGCATATGAGCTGGGAAAAGCACACAGCCATGGGCAAGGTCAGCAGAAAACATGAGTGGAACTCACTTTGGAAAACAAGGACGGGTTAAAAAGAGCACCTTCTTCTTATTTTTTTGTGCTCTATTGCATTTAGGGAAGAAATGCTAATTGGATTCGCATGCGAGTGCGATTATTGGGTGGTAAATTAAAATTAATTTTATTAATTAGAGGAATAAATAGTTTAAATAGATTATAACTAAAGGTTTTTTGTTATTAATGACACATGTAAAGCTTCAAAGTACACTTTTTGTCCAATTTTTAAAAATTGTTTTGAGAGATTGAGATGGGAATTAAAAATGATAGCTCCCTTATTTACTCTGCATATGGACATGAACGGCCAATTGGCTAGAGCTCTGACCTTTGGCACCACAGGCTTCAGACATTCGAATTCTGGCGGCGGCATGGATGTCTCTGAGTCGTTCATAATCCACTTTAAACTGCAGGCCACGGTCTGTTTAGCCTAAGTGTGCACAAGATGACCGTAGAGCTACAAATCAAAGCCAAAACCTTATTTACTCTTATTTCACTCTTACTATTATTATTTACTCTTACTATCTTTATTGGATAGCGGCCTGGTAGCCAATTGGCTAGCGCTCTAGCCTTTAGTACCACAGTCTCCACATTCGAATTCTGGTGGGGGCATAGATGCTTGTGAGTGGTTCGGCATCCACTTTAAACTGTAGATCCCGGGCTAATTGTGCACAAAATGACCGTAGAGCGACAAACCAAGTCAAACCCAGTTTGGACACAAAAAAAAAAAATCCGAAGCATGGAAAAGGAGTCGCTTGATCTCAGGGAATAAGATGTGTGGGAATCCTACAGATTCTACTCACATATCTGGCTGTGGTAAATCCATAGCAACTGGAAAATGTTTCATAGGTACCGGGAAAAAGGGTATGAATTTTGAACGAATTAGGTGGGTGTGAATTCTACAGATTCTACTCAAGGGCTCGTTATAGTGGTGGCACCAATGTAACTGGCTGGGCTAAATCCATAGCAGCTGGAAAATCACCATAGTTCTCAAGGGAAAGGGAAATTCAACTCATGGGACTTTTCTTAAAGAGGGTGGCGCTCTATCGGGGCAGGATAGCAGCCACCCCCTTTCATGGTGAACTCTGGATGAAACTGAATTTCCTATACGTGTTCCATTTTTGAGCAATTACAGGCCACGTTATTTCTTAACATTGGAGATTGGTTTGGTTTGTCACTCTACGATCATGTTGTGCACACCAGGTCTAATTAGACCGGGACCTACAGTTTAAAGTGGATTCCGAACCACTCAAGGGGCTGAAACCAAAGGCCAAGGCGCTAGCCAATTGGACATCAGGCCTCTCTAAGAGGAACAGCAATCTTTATCATAGCGCCTGGTGCAGCTTAGTGAATAATTCCTGAATTAAAAGTCTTAAACTATCACCATCGAACAGTTTCCTCATCAAAAAACATAGCTACAAAAACATTTAGTGTGTCGCTCTACAGTCATTTTGTGCACACTCCGGGCTCATTAGACCGGGACCATTATAAGATGGAGCAATTCTAAGCGAAAACAAACGATTAGAGATGATTTTTTCCACCTTTAAATCACGTGGGCGGGGTGCTGTATGTTTATAGCTATTCCGTGTGCTCGTTATTTTCTCCCTAAAACTGACCTTGACTTTTTGTTATGCGTTAGCTTGTTTTCATTTCTTGAAAGTCCGCCTCTTCTGATTATTCCTTAATCTGATCGGATGACAAATCCGATCAGCTCGGATTATCAGGGATTCTCTTAACACATGCAAATGTTGACGAAAATGAAATGCAATCTCAGTGTGGTTCCGGGTTAGAAGAGTCCCACTGTAGCCCATGCATGTCGTAAAATGCAATAAAAAATGAGTACCCAGTGCCCGGGGGTATAACCGGGTGGGGTAAAGTCTTCCTTTGGGTTCCCCCTGTCTTTGTGTCGCAAGGTCAAGGACTAAAAGAAGCTGCATTTTTAACCTTTATCACGACTCGCCGGTTTAAGATACACGGGTTCTTGTACTTGGTGCAGATGTTGCTGTCCACCCAGTGGGATAAGAAACAACGAAAACGAAATAATAGACTACGTTTATAAAAAAAGGTTTTTCTTAAAAGATTCATTAATATATGCCAAAAGCAATCCACTGAGGGGTATTGAAAAATGATATTTTCCGGAGGACTTTCATTGGTAATTGGCCCAAATTTGTGTGTCATCTGAGAAAAAACAGCTTAAAGATGGACGAGAGGTGTACGTTATCGTAATCGCCCTGCATCATCATTTCTAGAAAGGAATGATTGGTTATTTAATGCTGACATCAAAAGTATGTTTGGTTTGTATCTCTACGGTAATTTTTATCCCACTTTAGGCTCATTAGGACGAGACCTACAGTTTGATGTGGATTCCGAACCACTCGCAAACCTGCATATCTCCGCCAGTATTCGAAGCTGATGTCTGATGTACCAAAGGCTAGAGCTGTAGTCAATTGACCCTCAGGCTGCTGAAGTTAAAAATACGTTTGGTTTGGTTTGTCGCTCTACTGTCATTTTGTGCACATTTTGGGCTCATTTGACAGAGACCTACAGTTTAACGGGGATCCTGAACCAAAAAAAAAACCTACTTGCCACCGCCAGGATTCGAACCTGAAGCCTGTGGTATCAATGTATCAACGGCCAGAGATAAAAAATAGGAGATAGTCCCAAAAATGTGTGTATGTTGAGTGCCAATCTAATGAATTTCTATTCCACTTAAGATAGACAGACAGAAGGATAAGATAAAACTTGATAAGGATAAAAAACTTAAAGGTAGATAATGTCTTCAAGTAAGAAATCCAATAACAAAAAATGGATGTCAAAGATGACCATGAGAGAAATAAAAGTTATCCCGATTAATCAGGTAAGAAGTGAAATTTAAGGAAGGATTACAGTACAAGATGACAGGAATAACAATTGCATTTTCCGTAAGTGAATACAAGATTTCAATTGTTATGGGTATATTGTATTTGTTTGCAATCATTGGTTTATGTGGCGTCCAATAGTTTGGAAAAAATTCCTCTAAATAGCTGTGACAATGTGGAATTTTTCTGAAGGCCCTTGTGAAGAATTATAATAGGAAGCTATACAATTATAAGCAGAATTTTGTTTTTCAAAAACTTAAACAATAACACTTATAGACAGAGATTTATCTCAATTACGAGTTAATCCTCCTCTCACGAAAATCCAGCTGTTTTTCACTCTGTCGCTTCGCTTACAATAGGATGCGATATGATATAAATCAAATCAAATAAATTCTTGATTTTCTTCGATATTAAAACTCTTCTAGGAAACGTGTCGATCCAGTATTGTTCATGTTCATCTGATTAGGTTTTGGTTTGATTTCATTTGTCGTTCTACGGTCATTTTGGGCTCATTAGACCGAGACCTACAGTTTAACGTGGATCCTGCACCACCAAAAACATCCTTGCCACCGCCAAGATTCGAACCTGAAGCCTGTGGTACCAATGACAAGCTAATAGCCAATTGGTCAATAGGCTGCGTTCATCTGATGAAAGTAAAGTATCATAAAACTAGATACCTCACAGTTTGCTACATAAATTACAGTCATTTTCTGCTTATAATTCGCAGACTATATGCTAAAAGGGCTTTAAATTTCGAATTGCAGGCCACTGCAAAGATTATGAGGATATTTTCCACCAAAAGTTTTGAAAAATTCTATAAAATCGCCAGATAAACTTTATTTCCCCCTAGTTGTGATCTGGATGGCCGAGTGACTAGCGCTCTGGCGTTCAGTGCCAGTAGTTTCGGATTCAAATCCCGGCAGTGTGCCATGATGTTTGTAGTGGTTCGTAATCTGCTTTAAACCGAAGGTCCCGGTCTATGAACGTTGAGCGTAGGGCTGACATTTCTACCCTATAAAAAATCATCTAACGTCTAGAAATCTGCCAGGAGGCTGACGGCTTGGGCCCACCACGGGCTGTTGTGCCACTGATGGCATGTTCTGTCTATGAAAACAGAAATTTATTCAAACCGGCGCGAAAATGCAGGGCTAAAATTACACCAATGTATAGCAGCCCAAAAATATGCCTACGGGTTATACGGTGCTGCGAATAATAGGTAATAATAATTTAGAAAAGACGCGAGTCTGGCTTGCTGTTATGCCGACCTTGGTAGACAGTTTCAGATATTTGTACAGAAAAATGCACCAAAAAAATCGAACGCAGACTCTCATAGGAGCAGAATTGGCTAATTTCCGAAGACGCTAAAATTAGCCGAGGAAACGTGCGTGACTTAGCTCTCAGCTGGGAATAGCGTTGGGTGGAGTCGGCACGGAAGGCTCGCCTTAAGGGACGTCTCGAGAAAGGAACACGTAAAGATTATTCACGGTCACAGTTTCTCTAGAACGAATCCCTTTAGTGGGTGGAAACCGTTATTGGGATTTTTCTTTATAAGAACCTGCTAATTTCTATGAATAGGGACTTCCGGTTCGAAAGCAAACGGGACATTCGATCTCAATTTATGACTCGCTAATAAATAACAGCCCTTCATTGAAGTATTATTTGTTTTTCTTAAACAAGTTTTATTTTAAAAATTACTATTTAATATTATTTAAACACAGGGTGGTTATAAGAATTCCACATTCAAAATTCTGTCAAAAAAGTAACCCTCGTCACTATGAGTTCAATTTTTGAACTAAAGATACTTGAAGAAAGGGAAAATGATATGGCATTAAAAAAAAGTTCCACCAATTTTTTTCCCTTCCAATAGGGTATGACCTTATCGTGATGGATGTCACAACTATTAAATGACTCGGAAGTAATTTTTTTCCGTCAAAAACCGAAACAATCAAGCACAGTGAACACTACGGTTTGTTTCATGTGCAACTCATGCCAAATACGTTGTCGTTTCGATTCGTTCTCGACAGAATCTTCCTATTTTGTATTTCAGAGGGACTGAAATACAATTGTATTTCACTATTTTGGCTTCAGATTTTGGGTAGACTATTTTTGTATTTCACTATGAAGCTAAAACCGAAGTGAATTGGGGAAGCTGAGTTCGAAACCCGAAAAGTGAAGTCGAACCGAACACAATGATCTCCGTGTCTATACCGGACACCATAAATCTGTACAATAATGTCGAAATTGGATGAAAAAAAAAAAATCACACAAGCACACTCTAGTGTTTAATGGTAAGTATCCCCGCCTATCACGCTGCTACTACTACTACTACACCTCACTGTGCCTAGAGCTGAGTTGCCCTTTTACAATTTGGGAATGATGTGGGTGAAAAGAAGTCTGGTTTGGCTCTGTGACGCTCTTAGAGTCTAATGAGACCGGGACCTACTACTTAAAGTGGATTTCGAACCACTGCAAACATCCATGGCCCGCCTATCGCGCTAGACACCGAAGTTCGACTCTCCATGGGAAGGAATACATTTTTGAGGAGGAGTAGAAACACTTTCTTTCCGTGCCTCCCCCCCTCCAGTAACGTGCCCAAAAGCTGTTATCCCAGCTAGATAACCGCTGGGTTTCAATTACCTACGTATGTAATCGATTAATTGGGTACATGAATATGCATTGTCAGTGGTCCTACAGTAGCTCTGTTGTTGGTCGATTTTCACTTGATGGGTGTGCGCATTGACCTTTCATATCTGTGGTTCCAAGCTGGAGTGTCCTTCCGTCAAATTCGAATAAATGGGACTCCCAAATGCCTATTTCGTCGACGAGGCGACGAGGTTTTTTGGGATGATAACAGATGATGTGAGTCGAATAACTCTGATTCTGCTACAAGTGTGTATCGCATAGTAATGCTTTTACAATCTCAGCAACGATATGCAGCTCTAATTTCGAGATGATCTTAATAAATTGAATTTAATTTTAATTACTACAAAAAGATTCCAGAAATAAAGGGTTGATAGTCTTTTTTTTAAATAGCTAGATTCTTTTGTAAATTGCTGGGGAAAAAATTGCTCCTGAATTAGCCACACGAAAACATAAATGTTTCACTGTAATAAAGCAATATTTTTTAAGATTCATTTTTAAAAAATAATTTTGTAGCATTATGATCACTTTAAGTATATTAACTATGTGTGAAAACGTGTCATTATAATATTCAATGTGTGTAGCTAGGGAAAATTAAAAGATATTCCCGTATACTGTGAAGGTCGATGAAATAGATTCTTTATTAAGTATATTTATTAAATTTTCTACTCTAAGGAAATCTGAAATTGTGCATTCTATATATCACGGTGTAAATGCTCGAATGGCGCAGTGATTGCTTTTCAAAGCACTTTACACTTCCATCATCCTACAAATGCCTCTAATTCTCAAAACCAATACGAATGACGCAATACGCAAGATTTAACACTATACGTATCAGCATTACTGATTGTTCATAAATGTTCTAAATGAAACGTTTTTTTTAGAGATTTTATACTTGTGAACATTTTTGCAAAAAATATTCCATCAAAATAAAAATGTCGCTCGGCTCTTAGATTGATCATGAACAGAATCAATGGTGACTGTGACAACGTGTATAAAGCGTACTCACACCCATAGTGCGACTGCCTGGTGGAATTTTCCGGGTTTTAGCCCATACATCATACAAAATTACGCAAGAAAATTCTTCCGGAAGATATTGTCCTCTTCTCATAACCCGTCGGTGGTATGTTCGTTGTATGGATAAAGGGAACATGCGGTCTACCAATATTAAACAAAATGTTTTTTTCCAATGCAGTTGGCAATACAGAGACAGTTCATCTTGCGGTCTGGCGGTGCAGCCCTTGCCATGAGCAAGGGCTGCACCACCGTGACTCATTGCGCACTGCGCAGGGGGCACGTAGATAGATAGGCTACGGACGACCCCCCCCCCGCTCTCTACGATCCTATGAGACCGGAAACCTACGGTTTAAAGTGGATTTCGTATTCCACTACAAGCATCTATGGCACCGCAGGGGCTCGAGTGCCAATAGATAGAGTGACATTTTCAAAATTTATAGAAACAGTATTTTTTTGTCACATACCAACATTTTAAGCAGCCTGTTATAAATCGTAAATGATTCGATGTGGAGGTGAAGGGGTAACGCCAGTTACCAGTCGATGTAAATTACTGCTCTATACTTCGATTTTCTCGTCGGCCACCGGATTTCTTACGCGAAGAGAAAAAGAAAAAAGCATTCTTTCTTGAGTGTTGCCCACCAGAATGAATTAAAGCTTTTCCGTATTCGGAAGCTAGCGATCGCGTGCATATTTCCCGTCTGGCCTTGTCAGGAGCGGGCACACCCAGTAATCCGGGCCTCTTCCCTCAATAATCCAGCGCAACAGGAGCACCGAAAAGGGTTCTCTGTGCCCGGCACTCTTGTTTACGACTTCCTAATGAATAACTGTGAGTAAATAAATACACTGGAAATGGATGCCTTGTACGAGGGGCGGGCCATCTCTCTGATGGGCGCATCCATAATGTAACGCGCTATTAGAATTAGTGGGACTAATTTGCGGCAGAAAGATACAACTTTGCTCCACGGAGCAGTTACTTTTCATTCACTGCCAAGGACATTTAGGATGGTCGAAGGACGTTTCGGGTTTTTCTCGCCACGAGGATAATATAGTGTTCATGGGAACTGAGAGAGTTTGGTTTGAAAGTTCACAAAATATGAGTCCTATTGGCTGTTTTTACTAGATTAACGATAGATTGACTCACTTTAGATACATGGCGATAGATTGACTAACGATAGACTGACTAACTTTAGATACATGGCGATAGATTGACTAATTTTAGATAAAGGGCGATAGATTGACTCACTTTCTAAAAAAGAATTAAAAGCATAAAACGATTCAAAATAATAAGATGAGGAATTTTTTTCCTTTATCATTTTCTAGATTTAGTTTGATTTGACACACTGCGAACATTTTGTGTACACTTTTAGACTCATTAGACCAGAACCTACATTTTATCAATTTAACTGTTAACCAGAATATCAATTTAACTGTTAGCGGGAGATTAGATAAATTAGTGAATTGAAAACTAGATTATTACATAAAGTTTCAGGAAAAGTTCTTTTAGAGAGGACCTCAGAGTTTGAGAACTACTGGCTTATACCATCCAAGATCCAAATCATGTCCCAATGACTGGAGTAAAACATACGTGGAGAACTCTGAATTCGAGCATTTTTGTAGATTTGGTTTGTCGCTCTAATCATCTTGTGCACACTTTAGGCTAGGTAGACAGGAATCCTATAGTTTAAAGTGGATTCTAAACCCTCCTAAACGTCCATGCCGCCTCCAAGATTGGAACCCTGAAGCCTGTTGTGCCAGAGGCCAGAGCGCTAGCTAACTGGATATCAGGCCGCATGCCATCTTCTGGAAGTACTAATGTAGAAGAATAATTCATCACGTCAACATAATGTCTTTGGCAGCTCTGTTTCGTAATAGTGGGGGGGTCATAATATTTATTTCTAAATTTTGAGTACATAAAAACATTAAATAATAATAATAATAATAATGGGGAATTTATGTTTTATTTCAATGCTACACTACATTTACTATTTAACTTTTAAGATATTTTTTACTTCAATAATTTAAAAAAACTCTCGACTCGTTCTTGTTATAAAGTATGTCTTCACCATAAAAAATGATACTAAATATTTAGAAAAAAAACTGATATAAAATTAATGCTGATTATACTAAAATATTTTTTATTCATTTGTCGTAGTTAATGGCAAATTTCTATGAAGTGCAAATCAGCAATATTTTATGTGCGGGTCCAGAAGGAGACAATTCTTCAAATGCAGCTCACAAGAGTGTTCCACCCACACGTTTCGTGTTCTAGTCTCGGCGGTGCCAGGGATGTTTGGAGTGGTTCGGAATCCACTTTAAGCCCTAAATCCCGGTCTCATAGGATCGTAGCGCGTTGTGGGGATTGTGTGATAGCACGTATTCAAGGTACACGTGTCTCCTGGTATTGCTAAGTGAGTCACAGCGGTGCAGTTCTTGCTTATGGCATAAAGATGAAATGTCTCTGTATTGCCAGCTGCATTAGAACAACAACATACTAAAAACTATAATTTAATTTTCAAGTATTTCAAAAGTTACAATTTAAAGGAAAACTGAGTTTTTTTTTTTTCATTTCTTACTCAAAGTAAAAAAATAAGTACTAGTTGGGTAATAACCTTAAAAATTTCAGAAAAGAGAGTTGAATTTATTTTTCTTTCGAATTTTGCAAGTGTCAGTGTTTTTGATGACCTTAAAAATAAGAGCGTCATTGCCATAATCTTCATTAAATTTTTATTTCTCAAATTATTATATTTTTAAAAAAATTATGAAAATTATAGGATGTCAAAAATTTCGTGACATCTAAATGGAAACCGAAACGCGATTTAAAATGGCGCAGTTATATAAGATGTGACATAACCTTGAAGACATCATGACTGTGAATTTCAGCATATACTAAAAGGACATAATTCCGCAGGAAATAAAAAGCAGTTGCTTGCATTTTTCTATTCCCACTTTTGTGTCATTTCATACACTTTTATTGCTCTACTCCTGCACGAATGTGTTAGCTCCCATGTAACTACTCACGCTACCAGTGGACCACGAATAAGTATACTTTTTATTCACAGGCATTCTGTATGCGAAGATCTGAACTTTTAAATGACGTATTTCAGTTGCCTGTAGGAAACCTTTCAACGGCATTTCAGTACTCGGAAGAGGTTTTGGTTTGTCGCTGTACGGTCATTTTGTGCTCACGAGGGCTAAACAGACCGGTAAATATGGTTTAAAGTGGATTCCGAACCCCTCACAAACATCCATGCCGCCGCCACGATTCAAGCCTGAAGTCTGTAGTAACAAAGGCCACTTGGCCAACAGGCCGCTGCCGAATCTGACAGAGAATCATTAAGAAGATTCGTCTGCCAAACTGAGGTGTCATCCGATTCTGAAGAAGGTGAAATTTGGGTACAATGTGAAGTTTGTGAAAAATTGAAAGAAATTGTCAGACATCAAGAAGTTGAACAAATGTAATGAGTGCGAAAAAAAGTGTCAACACGTTAATTTATGCCAATATGAGAATTTCACACACTTTGAGCATTCACTGTGATTCCATAATTAGAACGTGAATAAAATTACACGCACCTGTTATTACAAGCATGTGCTTTCATTTATAAAAAAGTTATTAACAAATGAATAGATGTATCGAGTATTTTATCATATTGTATATACCTTTATATAATTCATTCCATTTGATTTTAATTAACAATAAAACATGCAAATTATAATAATATTAATAGATGCAATGATGCAAATGATTTAATTTAATGTAATTCATCATCATCATCAATAACACGACAACCCAGAGTGGTCCAAGGCATTTCTTTGAAGAGATTTCCATACATTCCTCTGGGTGGCAAGGGTCCTCCCATTATTAACCTTTAGTAAAGCACAATCTTTCTCAACTGCGTCTATCCATCGCAACTTGTGTCTTCCTCCTCTCCCTTGTGTCTTGCCAAAACGAGCCTTTCTACAGGGTTTAAGTCATTCATTCTAGATACACGAGCATCCCAGTTTAATCTATTTATCTTAATACATTTTATAATATCTAGGTCTTTATAGCATTTATAAATTTCTGCGTTGTACCGTCTTCTCCAATAATCACTTTCCCTAACACCTCCAAGAACAGCCCATAAAATCTTCCGCTCAAAATTAATGCAATTCGAGGTTAGAATTTTAGTTTTCAGATTTATATGACTTACAATTTTTTACGATATAAAAACCCCATAAATTAAATCAATAAAAGGAAAATACGTGTTAAAAAGCCTACTTTTATGGGACTTTCACATAATTTCATTATTATTAAAAATACGTATTGTTGATTTCACTTACAAATCCAATGACTTCCTCTAATCATAAGGAAATTACACTTATGATTTTGCAAGGATGAAATTTAGGTTTGAAAGCATAACAACTCATTTCTCGTTGAACTGGTCTTTTTGGGGCATTTCTGCGACATAAAGTGACTTTGAAATTTCTATGGACTTGAGAAACAGGAATTGTTTCTTTCTGGAAAAAATGTCCACTTTATACTACAACTGAGTATCAGGCACCAAATTTAACATCATACTATTTCAAAAAAAAAGTGGCATTAAACAGGTTGGCTTCCTTTAGGATAGTTAAAAAGAATATTTTTATACATTAATTATGAAAAAAGAAAGCGTTAACGGTTTATAGTTGATTAACAGGTAAGTTTTGGATCGCACTGTATAAACTGTTATTCTTTAAAACTCTTCATGCATTATATGAAAGGGGCTTGCGATTGGGTGTGACGAACATCTTCTGTCAGTTAGAGGCAGATGATTGGATCCCAGGAAGGGATTCTGGCTTCCCATGGTTCCCTGCAGAAACGTTCACAGTTGGCGAGTTTGAATGTTAGCAAATTGTTACACTATGCTATCAAATGTAAAAATATTTAATTTTCCGAGGGCCTGAGGGCCGAGTGGCCAGCGCTCCGGCGCTCGATACCACAGGTATCGGATTCGAATCCTGGCGGTGCCATGAGTGTTTGTAGCGGTTCGAATCCACTTTAAACCGTGGGTCCCGGTCCTAATAGGATCGTAGAGCGTTGCGGGGGCATTGTTACTGCGTCCGTGGCTTATCTTCAAGTCACACGCGACCCTGGATAGTGCAAAGTGAGCAACGTCTGTGCAATCCTTGTGGCATAACAGATCATGGTCTATTACCAAACTGCATTAGAAAAAAAAATGTTTAATTTTCCGTTTGACAGGGCATGCTTTCCTCTTGTGCTCGTTCCTGTTTATTGCTCACTTCGTGTCAACCGCCATAGTCTTACTGCAACCATTGATTTCATAATATAATTTTGTGCATATAAATGCTATACAAAGGTTCTGTTTAAGGATTTCAACATTAATACGATTATCAAATGGAACCGATGAGTGATATTAATCAATGATTAATTATTAATTATAGTGTTATCTGATAAAAAGAGTTTATTAAAATTAATTTAATTATCACTTGGTGTTAAAACATTCAAGTTCCGTTGAAGAAATAACGGGTAACTCCTATTCCTTCATATAGTAAGTACAATACAATAGTCACTCATAATAAATTAATATCCATGATTTTTTTCTTATCCCATTTGGTTGGGTCGATAACAATATTATATAAATGGCATAATCATTACAGTATACTCATCACTAACGAAGCTAAATCAATATACTGGTTTTAATAATTTAATACGATATATTCATAATATTAGTATTCATGAAGTCAATACAATATATTTTTGTCATTCAGGATACAGTCTATGCATTATATTGATTGCGATACAGATAATAAATACGGCTTTTCAGCTATGTATTTCTTTGATTGCGCATTCTACAACAATATTGTTCTATTATGGTAAAATATTATGGTCCACCAATATACAGGGGGATTATAACTAAAACTCCATTTTCAAAAATGCTGCCAAAAAAAGAATCCCTTTGTCAGAATGAGTTCCAATTTGAATTGAAGATACTTGAAAAGGAGGAAATGGTAGGGCATCAAAAAAAGTGTTCCACCGATTTTTCCCATCCCATTGGGTATGACCTTGCCGTGGCGGGTGGGCTTTCCACTCACAGCGTCACTACTATTGAAGGACCTGGGAGTCATTTTTCCGTCAAAACACAGAAAACCCTCCAGCCCATTGAACACTATATTTGGTTTAATGGCCAACTCGTGCTAAATATGTTATCATTTCGATTCAAACTATCACTGGCGTCCGTAGCGTGTCTTTCAAACTACACGTGCCTCCCCGGAGTAGTGCTTAAATGAGAAACAGTGGTGCAGCCCTTTTTGTGTGACAATAAAGATGATTGTCTCCTTATTGCCAGCGGCATTAGAAAAAAAAAAAAAAAAGGTTTGCAGATAAACGAATAAACACACTCAGAAATGACTGGCGTTAAAAAAAAAAATCAGCTAATACGGATGTGAAATGAAAATACAAAATTTGATACAAGTTAAGAGAATAACAGTTTTATTTCCAAGGCAAGTGTGTGAAATAATATAGAAAAATAAATGTCTTTAAGGTTTGGTTTTTCCCTGAAAAGGGAAGTCAGAAGCGAGGCACGCACAAACTCCATTATCGATATTTCTGAGAATCCATCATCTTAGTCAAACAAGAAGTGTTGCCTCAAAGGAGAACACAACTCCAACAAGTTCCATTTATGCAAACATGTATAAAACAGAACTGCCACAAAAAAGACGACGTTTAAAAATCAATACGTTCCATCAGACTAATGTGATTGTCAACACAGCGCCCTTTCAGCACGTACTATTG